>CAUYON010078213.1:0-32272 GCA_963573935.1 Arctocebus calabarensis | reverse complement strand
TCTCTTCATTAAGGAAGGAGTGCCATGGTGAAGGGGGAGTATAAAAATCTCTGATGGTAGCCACCATCTAAAGGACAAGGTTGACAACTGAAGATGCTGTCATGGACCTGCGTTGACTAACATCAATTAGAAAATGGGATTCCTGAAGCAGTGACCAGGTGGCAGATCTTAACCTCTAGAAGAAAGGAGGACTTAATCATTAACTTAGTCCAACTGTAGGGCTGGTAATTGGAGTGCTTTGATCCACAGCAATCCTTGCTTAAGAGATCAAATGCCCTTTATTTCCTTCTCTTGCTTGATTGTATTGGCTAGAACTTCCAGCACTATGTTGAATAGTAGTGATGATAGAGGACAATCTTATCTGGTTCCAGTTCTAAGAGGAAAAGCTTTCAGCTTTACCCCTTTTGGTATGATATTAGCTGTGTGTTTGTCATAGATGGCTTCAATTAGTTTAAGAAATATGCCACCTATGTTTATATTTGTCTGTGTTATAATTGGACAAGGATGTTGAATTTTATCAAATGCTTTTTCTGAATCTATTGAGAGGATCACATGATCCTTGTTTTTGCTTCATTTGATATGGTGAATTACATTTATAGATTTGTGTATGATAAACCAGCCCTTCATCTCTGTGATGAAACCTACTTGATTGTGATGAATGATTTTTTTAATGTGTAACTTTAATCTATTGGCTAGGATTTTATTGAGAATTTCTGCATCTATATTCATTAGTGAGATTGGTCTGAAGTTCTTTTTAGTTGAATCTTTTCCTGGTTTTGGTATCAGGGTGATGTTTGCTTCACAGAAAGTGTTGGGGAAGATTCCTTCCTTCTCAATTTTTTTGAATAATTTCTGCAGCATGGATATAAGCTCTTCTTTGAAGATTTGATAGAATTCTGGTACGACGCCATATGGACCAGGGCATTTTTTTGTCGGAGGTTTTTTCTTATTTTTATTGTTTCTTTGATCTCAGTTCTTTGTCTCTTCAAGAGATCTGTGTCTTTGATTAAACCTAGGGAGGGAGTATGATTCCAGATACTGATCCATTTCCTCCACATTGTCAAATTTCTGGACATAGAGTTTCTTGTAGTATTTAGAGATGATCTCTTGTATCTCTGTGTCATCTGTTGTTATTTCCCCTTTACCATTTCTGATTGAGGTTATTAGCAATTTTACTTTGTTGTTTCTAGTTAATCTGGCCAAAGGTTTATCAATTTTATTTATCTTTTTGAAAAACCAATTTTTTGTTTCATTAATTTTCTGAATGAGTTTTTATTTTCAATTTCATTAATCTCTGATTTAATTTTGGTAATTTATTTTCTTCTGCTGTGTTTCATATTAGATTATTCTTCTTTTTCTGATTCCATAAGATGGTTCTTTAGTTTTCTGATGTGCTCTCTTTCTGTTTTTTTTTAATGTAGGTGTCTAATGTGATAAATTTCCCTCTCAAGACTTCTTTTGTTATATCCCACAGGTTTTGGTAACTTGTGTCTTCATTGTTGTTATGTTTGAGGAATTTAACTATTTCTTCTTTTATCCCTTCCTGAACCCAACTATCATTCAGCATAAGGTTGTTTATTTTCCTGGTCTTTGTGTGGGGATGAATGTTTTTGTTGGAGTTGAGTTCCACCTTTATTGCCTTGTGGTCTTAAGAAGATACAAAGTATAATTTCTATTCTTTTACTTTTGTTGAGGTTTGATTTGTATTCTAGGAAATGGTCTATTTTGGAGTATGTACTGTCTGCTGATGAGAAAAATGTATATTCTTTAGCTTTGGGATGGTGTGTTCTGCATGTGTCAGTTAATCCCAGTTCTTTTATTTAAGAAACTTGTATCTTTGTTTAGTTTCTGTTTAGAGGATCTGTCCAGTTCAACTGAGATTTGTAAAAGTCCTCAACTATTGTGGTGTTATGGGATATCATATTGCTCAGACTCCTGAAGGTCTGTTTCATAAATCTGGGAGCATTTAAGCTGGGTACATAAATATTTAAAATTGAAATGTTTTCTTGTTGTATTGTTCCTTTGACCAGTATAAAGGGACCTTCTTTGTCTTTCTTAACTTTAGTTGCTTTAAATCTGCTTGTATCTGAAAATAAGATTGCAACTCCTCCTTTTGGTTTCATTTGCTTGAAATATAGTGTTCCATCCCTTAACCCCGAGTCTTGATTTGTCCTTCAAGGCTAGGTGTGTTTCCTGGAGACAACAGATGGATGGCTTGTGGTTTTATTATCCAGTCAGCCAGCCTGTACCTCTTCATTGGTGAATTCAGTCCATTGACATTTATTGGTAGAATTGGTAAGTGTGGTGGAGTTCTAGTCATCTTAATTGTGAAATTTCGTTGTGTAATTTTCTCCTTTGTGCCATTGTAAAAGCTAAGTTTTGACTTTTAGCTTCTAGGTATTTACTTTGCTAGGTCCGTTGTAATGGTCAGTGTTGAAAATAGGTCTAAGTATTTCCTATAGAGCTGCTCTTGTTGTGGTGAATTTCCTTAGGGCTTGTATATCCACAAAGGATTTGATTTTTCCATCAATTTCAAAGGTTAGTTTATCAGGATACAGAATTCTGAGTTGAAAATTGTTTTGTTTACAAATGTTGAAGGTGGATGACCATGTTCTTCTGGCTTGGAAATTTTCAAGATGTCTGCTGTCCTGCTAATGGCTCTGCCTCTGTAGGTCAGTTGGCACTTACTCCTGGATGCTTGCAGGATTTTTTCTTTCATCTTGCCTTTGGATAGGTTCATTGCAATATGTCTTGGAGAGTCTCTGCTTGAGTTGAGATGACCTGGGGTTCAGTATCTATCTGAAAGAAGTGTGTCAGGATCTTTAGTAAAGCTTGGGAAGTTTTCATTTATGAGAGTCTCCAGTAGGGCTTCCATTCCTTTGGGACAATCTTCAAGGATCCCTATTATTTGTATATTTGAATGCTTCACGGAGTCTCATGGTTCTCTAAGTGACTGTTCTGCTTTCTCTCTCTTCTTTTCTGGCTCTTTTACTACCTAGGTTAACTTGAAAACTTTATCCTCTAGCTTTTAGGTTCTTTATTCTCCAACCTTTATGGCCCAACCTATTTTTGATGTTTTCCACTGCAACTTTACCTTTCCTGATTGTTGCCTTCATTTTCTTAAGCTCCTCCATATCCTTTCCATATTCTGTAAATCTCTTGTCTGACTTTTGGTTCTGTCTTTCCATTTTCTTGTCTATTCATTTTATTGTCTTTATCATCCACATTTTAAATTTCCTTTCTGTCAAATCCATTAATTCTTTATAGGTGGAGTCTTCTGTAGTAGCTGCCTCATGGTCCCTTGTGAAGTTGTTCTGTTTTGGCTTTTCATGTTGTCTTAATTTTTCTGTTGGTTCTTCATCGTGTGTTCTTTCTATTTCTTCACCTCCTTGGCCCTTTTTTTTTCCTTCTTGCTTCCTCCTTTGCTTCTAATTACCTTTCTCAGAACTAATGTGGCAGAATTCCACTGCTCTATATCACATACTATATCCAGGTCACCACCTCCTTGCTTTGCTCCATGAGCTCTTTGGTGTATCTGTCTTCATCTGGAAGCCAGAATTCTAAGGCCTAAGTGCCATCATTGTTCGTGTCTCATGAATCCCACTTTCCTGGTTGCAGAGGGTAGCCTTCTTGCTATATGCTTATGTAGTCATCCTAAGTCTGGAGGCTGAGAAATCTAAGATCAAGGCACTAGCAGATTTGGTGTCTTATAAGTGGCTGCTTTCTGGTCATGGATGGCACCTTATCACTCGAAGAACTATAAAGTATCTTCTTATTACCTATATTTAGAAAACCAGAATGCAGAATTGACAGGTCATTTACATTCATTTCAAAGAAGAGAATAGGCAGCCAATTACAATTGCTTTGAAGTGTAAAGAAACATTCACAAATCAAATGATTCAAAAACAGGTTTTCAATTCCTAACTCCTGTCACTTCTTGATAAGTGTGGGAAGATCATTCCACTATTATTGGAGCATTTGGAGTAAATGTAAAATGTAGGAGACTTGTCTTCACCCCCAATAGAATAGCTTTTTGTTATAAAAAATGAAATACATATTATGATAACATCTTTTATTTATCATATATTTATTATGAAAGATAATTGTGTATAATATTTTAAAAACCACTAAATGCAGATCTATTGCTAAATTAGTCAAAGCTTTTTAGTGGTAAATAACCAAAACCATCAATGAATTTCTTTTAAGAATACATAAGTTTATACAGAACACAAAGGCAGAAATGGAACTGGTTTTCAAGAAAAACTGGTACCAGTGGTAGGAAGTATTCTTGGGAAAAAGAACATGACTGTTTTTCTGTGTCTTATCTTTGATTCTCTGACAGCATCAGGAACATCTTTCTCTCATTTCACATTTTTCTCTCATTTCACATCTTTCTCCCATATCACAAGCACATGCTTGTACACACATGCACACACTCATTCACAGAACCTTCTTGGATATTTAATATTCATGATGATAAGACCAATTATGGAGCTTAGGCCATGAGGAAAGACTGACCAATTCTTTTTTTGAAATCTTTTGGGAGTTAGTGGACAGCATTATAATTGAATAAACATATTTTTTTAGTTTTAAGTTGATGTATGTGGACTTTTTTCCACTCTTCTGGAAAGTTACCATGCCTCCATGCAAAGGTCAACCTTTACTAGTTTGTCTTAGGAAGGAGTAGAAAATTATCTACCTTCTTTTATTTCTTGCTGTCAAAAGAGAATTGCTATGTTCCTTGGAAAGATGTCTTTAATTCTTTCCTTTTATTTAAATGAGTGACTTTTTGAAAATGATTGAAACATTACTTGCTAGGTTGTAAGATACTAAGAGGAGTAAAACTAAATAGAAAGTAGCAAGTCAAAATAGAATTTTGCCACCTTTTCTGAATAATTGGGTTAATAAGAATATGACAACAAAACTTACTGAACATAATATAATACACAGCTAAACTATCCTTTGAAATCAAGTGATATATATATGATTTATATAGAAAATTATGTATATGTATATATATGATTTATGTATAAAAAGTAAGGGATCTGTCCTATACAAGATTCTTAGCTGAAAACAATAGAACTGGCACTAATTAAGCATACAAACAATTTACTGGAAAATTATTACTAATGGTAATAATTGAGAGTGTTGGGGAACCAGTTGAGGGGTTCCACAACCAAAATGAGTACAGAAGTACATCATGGTACAGATGTTCAGGACAACCTTGCAGCTGCTGTTGTTAAATTCTGAACATTGTAGTACACACATGTCACCACCGTTAACATTTGCCAGATACCACCACTAGTGTTAGTGTCTCTGGGCTCTAGATGTTGCCTCATTCAGTTCTTCACTGTTGGTTTAGTCAGTTCTTCACTCTAGCTTCTGAGGCCAGGGATCCCAGGAAATGTGATTATCTGTCCTGCACCAAGATTCAAAGTGAATCTTGAATTCTCTGAACACTGGAAGGAGGCTTTAGAGGTTAAACTGTTAAAGCCCCGATACACCTTCCCCTAGCAAATGTACTGTGCATTTCCTCTGCTTTTATCTGGCTCAGAACATTTTGATGCCATGAACAAAAGATGAGTTGAATGCCTTTTGTATTCATAGTAAAATTTAGAATAATAATTCCCCACCTTTCCAAGATTCAGATGCCTGGCAAAGCTCACCTCTTTTGGATGACAACCAAGAATAAGAATGTGAGCTAAAAAGACTTCTTTAAGCAGCCAGACTGTATGTTACAATATTCACACAATGATACTCCCTTGACTCATGGGAGATTCCCCAGAGGCTCTCTGTCAGACTCTATATTTACTGTACACACAATTCAAATAAGCTGGGTTTCCCTGATTGGCAAAACCACAGCAGATTTAGAGACACCGAGTCAGAAGAGGAAGTGCTGCTATTAATGGATATACTGCTGGAAATGAGAAATGACTGCTCACAGCAAAGAGCCAGAAAGCATATGACAGCAGAAGTGATATATATTCACACACACGCACCCCAACTCAATAATCTACAGGCAACTTGATTTGGGGAAAATAGTACTCTATGTACAGGGTGTCCATAAACTCTATCTGTATTTCAAATGGGAAAGATCAAGAATAAAGACCCTGAGTTGAGACAGGTAAATATCAGCACATTGCAAATGCTTGGGGACAATTTTCAGCAGCAAACAGCTCAGGGAATTGAGACTAAAGGACAATGGCACTTGAGATACACCCAGGAATAGTATACACCCAGGAAGCAGGTAGAAATCAATAGCAAATAAGGTAGGCAGAGATTCAGGTAGAATCCTACTCTCAAGAAGAACATTGCGGTCATATTTTATGTGAGTGCCTGAAGAGGTGGTGGCAGAATAGGCATTATAACAGTAATAGTAATGATAAAGCAAACATTTATTAAATGCTTTTCATGAGGTTAGATACAGTTCTATGAACTTCAGAGACATTAACTTATTTAATTCTGAACTTTTACCCCATGGAGGAAGGTACTATAACTATTCCCACTTTACAGGTGAGAAGACTGAGGCAAGGTATTATCAAGGTACGTTGCCCAGGTCATACAGTTAGAAAGTGGTGGAGCTTAGGCTTTCATGCAGGCAACCTGGCTTCAGAATCTGGGTTTCGACCATTAGGATAAGCTCCATCCTAGATTCTGGGTAACATACCAATAAAGTTACCTGAAGAAAGGAGAACTAGCTCAAGATAAGGAAACCAGAAGGAATCTCAGGTTAAGATATTTGTCTTATAAAGAAGGGAAGTAGCATTCAATGAAAGTTTAATTTATATCACATTCATTACGGTCATTATCTCTTGTGATTTTCCATATGTCAGAGTGGATTCCTACTTACTTTGTGCATGCACCATCTGAGATTTAAAGAAGTTAGATAATGTGTTAAGTGAGGAAGATGGGATTCCATTTCTGTGCCTGACTCTGTGCTTTTTCTGGTGCAGGCTGATATTGCCTCAGAACAGTACAAGAATGAGTTATTAGAAAATCTGTCTGTTCATTTGCAAGAGTTGTCCGGAAAGTATCCAGGCATTGTTAATGCTATTTTTCATATTATGTGGCTAAATGCTTTCTGAGGCCCTTGTGTTCATCCATTTGGTTAGTTTGTTTATTTGTTAAGCACTCTGTGTTCCCAGGACAAACTCTGTTCCTAGTCCAGTCTCGCATGGGACTGCAAAATGAAGGAAGTGATACAGGGCAAATTTCTAATGAAATGACGATTGATTAGTTAGTTTAGGGCTTTCTTAAACAGTAAAACCTATAAGATAATTGGATATTTGAAAGGTAGTTAGTTGACACTCTAGAAAAAAGGGCTTTATGGAACCATGGGGTCACAGTGACCAACAATACAAGAATTAAAAGGGGTTTGGTAAGAGCTCTACTCAGAAAGAT
Organism: Arctocebus calabarensis; assembly: GCA_963573935.1. Classification (NCBI taxonomy): domain Eukaryota; kingdom Metazoa; phylum Chordata; class Mammalia; order Primates; family Lorisidae; genus Arctocebus; species Arctocebus calabarensis. Next base: position 24,871 of record CAUYON010078213.1, on the reverse strand, counting down.
ACTAGGCTCTCAAATGTAGGCTTTGCCGACAAGTTGATCAATGTGGATTCCGAGTCCAGCTCTGACACTTAATAATTATGGCCCTAGGCTACTAAATCTCCATCCCTACACCTCAGTGTTCTTCTCTGTGAAATGGACATAAGATGCTTACTTTGCAGTGGTGAATGGAAAACATTTAACATGAGTAAAGGATCTAGCACAGTGCCTGGTACTTGGTGATGGTGATTATTGTTAGAAGGGAAGCCAAGTTAGTCTCATACTATTGATTCAAAAGGGGACCAGGGAAAACCAGTTAGAGTCATAGCTTCTGATTCAAAAGGGGACCACGGCATCAGAACTATGTCATATTTTAACAACTCTATGTAGTTCATGATTTCTTATTTATAACCCTAGGATATAATAACAAATAAAACCAAACAAACCAATCAGTCATCAAAAAGTTCCATTTAAGGAATTTTAGCTCTTTGTATCTTATTTTTGTGTGGTTGTGTACAAGAGTTGCACAATTATCAGAAGCAACAGAGGGCATTGAGTTGTAGTACTCAGTGAGGGTAAGTCCAGATGTCAAAATCTTGGAAAGGAATAAGCTAGAGCAACATGAAAAAAAGTGGGAGAATGATAGTAAGTCCCTGGGACTCTGGCAAAGAAGAAAAGATCACAGAATCTTGAATGCAATCTTGCAATTTAAGTGAAAAACTACATCATTCCTAGTATTCTAGTATCAAGATCAAATTGGAGCCAGGAATAAGTCTTGCTATTATCTTTGTGCTTACCAACTAGGTTAATAGTTTCTGGCTTAGAGTTGGGGGGCTGTAAAAGTTTAGGTGGGTAGAGTGTAGGTACTATTGGGGCGCTAAATGTGAACAGTAAAGAGATTAGGGAATAAATTTTACTAACTACTTCTTAACTCTGGCACTTTCTTTCTTTCCAGGATTTTACCAAAGCCTACTATTTATCTCCAGTATAATACTTACAATTATTCTGTCCCTAACTTGTGGTACCTGTCTTGTCTTCCACTCTTCCTTTATAAGTTTACTCTGAGTCAGGATATAGAACTCAATGTTATATTTTCCTATACGGAATGACTTCATTTTGATCCTTCAAGAATTATTCTCAGGTCACTCTGCCAAAAGCCTTCCCTGATTTTCCAATGAAATGGAATCCATCTCTGTTTTGTTACTTTATTATTTGTGCAATTGATATATAGGCAAGGTTATGCTATGATAACAACTAACCTCAACAACTCAAGAGACTCTTCTCTTCAAATTTTTACTTTAGGCTTTAGCCAGGGCAATTAGGAAACAAAAAACAAACAAGCAAACAAACAAATGAAGCTGGATTAGACAGGAAAAAGTAAAACCATCTTTATTTTCAGACAATATGATCTTCTGTGTAGAAAATCCCTAGGAATCCACTACAAAACTATTACAACTAATAAATTAGTTTGCACGGTTACAGGATGCTAGCTCAATATATAACAATCAATTGAATTTCCACATACTAACAATGAAAAATATCAAAGAGAAATTAAGAAAACAATTTTATTTGCGATAACATTCAAAAGGTTAAAATACTTAGGAATAAACCTAGCAAAAGAAGGAAGATTCATACGTCAAATACTATAAAACAATATTGGAAAAAATGTCCTGTGTTCATGGATCAGAAGACTCATTATGTTGTTACAATGGTAATACTCCCCAAACTGATCTACTGATCAGTAATACTCATTAAAATTTCACCTAAGTTTTCATTCAGAAATTGACTGTCTTACCCTAAAATTCATATGGAAATTCAAAGATCTAGAATGACCTATCCAGTCCTAAAACAAGAAATGACATTAATGGAGGACTTACTCTACCAGATTTCAAACCTTGCTACAGAGCTTCAATAATTAATACAATGTGGTATGGTCAAAAGGATAGACATAATGTAAAATACAATTGAAAGAACAAAATGCAAAGTCCAGAGATACACCTTTATGCTTATGGTAAATTGATTTTTGATAAAGATGCTAAGATAATTTAAAAGAAAGAAGAATCTTTTCAACAAGTGGTTCTGGGACAAGTGATATCAACATGTGAAAGAATAAACTTGGATCTGTACCTCACACTGTACATAAAAATGTATTAGAAATGGATCAGAGATTTCAGTGTGAAGGCTATACTACAGAACTATTAAAAGAAGCCATAGAGGTAAATATTTGTAACCTTGGGTTAGACAATGATTTCTTAGGTAGGACACAAAAGCACCAGTGATAAAAGAAAAAACTGAAACTTTGGAGTTCACCAAAATTTAAAATTTTTCATCTTGCCAACATGTCATCAGGAAAGTGGAACGGGAAAATGTTTTTTCCAATTATATATCTGACAAGGGGCTTATATCTTATAGTATATGTAACAAACACTTTCAATTCAATAATAAGAAAATAACCCAGTTATAAAATGATCAAAGTATTTTAGTAGACAGTTCTCCAATAACAATTTCCAAGTATCAAATAAATGCATAAAAGGATACTCAACATCATTACTCACTAGGGAAATGCAAATTAAAGCCACAGGAAGATTTTAATGCACGGTTACTTGAATGATTATAATACAAAATCACATAATAACCATTAAACTGGTAAGATAGGAAAAAATTGGAACCCTCATACACATTGAAGCATTGGGTATGTGGAATGATGTAGTTGTTTTGGAAAGTGGTTTAGTGTTTTCTCAAATTATTAAAATCAGCTACAATATGACCCAGCAATTTTACTCCTAGAGAACTTTCCTAGAAAAATGAAAATATACATTCACAAAAAAGTTGTGCAGGCTTGGCGCCTGTGGCTCAACGAGCTAAGGCACCAGCCACGTGTACCTGAGCTGGTGGGTTCGAGTCCAGCCCAGACCCACCAACAACAATGATGGCTGCAACCAAAAAAAAAAAAAAAAGGTGGCCAGGCATTAGTGGTGGGCACCTGTAGTCCCAGCTACTTGGGAGGCGGAGGCAAGAGACTCGCTTGAGCCCAGGAATTGGAGGTTGCTGTGAGCTATCATGCCATAGCACTCTATCCAGGGTGACAGCTTGAGGCTCTGTCTCAGAAAAAAAAAAGTTGTGCATAAGTGTTTATAACAGCATTATTAATAAATGCCAAAAATGAAAACAACCCAAATGTCTATCAAGTGATAAATAAAATTTTTAAAAGATATTTATCAGAATATAACACTATTCAGCAATAAAAAGTAATACATTACTGAGAAATGCTACAGCCTGTATGACCTCAAAAACATATATAGTGACTGAAGCCATTCACAAAAGATTATATACTGAATAAGTCTATTTTTCTGACTTGTTCAGAATAAGTAAATTCATAGCAACAGAAAGTAGATTAGTGATTGTCTAGGGCTGGGAGGATGAGAGAAAAATGGGGAGTGACAGCTGATGGGTAGAAGATTTCCTGTTGATGTAATCTGCTAAACAATGTTGCTATGATGAAAATGGCCTAAGATTAGACTATGGTGATGGTTACACAACTTTGTAACACACTAAGACTTTGTAAAAAGGAAAATAATAAATATTTATTTATTCATTCTTGATGAAAAATATACTTGATAAAGGAATTAAAAATCACAGTGATTTAATAAAGCAAAAGTTTATTGCTCATGCGTTCTATGTATTCAGTAAAGACTGGGAGGGCGCTCTGCTCATTGTGAAGACTCTAAGCCCCTGGCTGATGGAAGATTTCCCTTATTATGTACTTTGTGATCAATAACAACAAAAGGAATGTTGTGAATTGCCTACTGGCCCTAACAACTGCCACGTGGAAGCAATAACACAGTTTCACTGGCCAGAAGAGGTCACAGGTCACCCTCAACTTCAGAGATGGTAGTTAATATCAATTCCACCATAACCTGGGAAGAGGAGGAGAACTAGAATATTTTTGGGAGTCCCAATGAACACCAGCATACTCCATCTTCCTTCTTAGATTTTAATTCCTAAGAATGATGACTATTTCCTTTCTGTCATATAAAACCAAGTTTCCATAAATTATTTTATTCTTTTTTAAAATTTTGAATAAAATGCAGGTATTTAAATGAGTAAGATTTAAAAGAAAATAAACAAACTATTTATACTGGTCTAGAATAGTGCTTCCCTCATAAGAAGTGTTTCATGATTGTGAGCCAGTTGAATAAATGAACAAGAAATGATTAAGCCACATTGCTGAGTATGCGATTCTGGAGAGCCCAATGCTTGAATCAAGGGTCAGTACTGCAGGAGTTCAGGGAAGAGGAGATGAAGGTGAGTGTGGTGGCAGTCGGTGTCCCAACCGTGTCTCCTGTACCAGTACAGATGGGTCCCTGAGCAGTGCTGCAGTGACCCAGATGGATGGTGTTATCTGTGTCGCAGTTTGTTTTCTTCCCAGGTATGACTTGTGCAGAGCCCTACAAGTGTAATGAGGGAAGAAAAGAATAGGATCCAGAATCACTTAACCTTTTTGAATTTCCGTTTGCAAGTCAAGATAGTAAAATGTAGCTGTATAACACTTTAAAGCTCTGGGATAAACGATGCTGCTAATACTGTCTGCGGCATCTATTACAGAGCAAAATGGTACTCCATGGACGTGAAGCTGCTGAGCATATGAAAGCTTTAATAGGCAGTCTGGACGTAAATCCCTTTTTTTTTTTTTTTGCTTAATTTCTGTGAAATGCTTTAATTAAGCCCCTCCTCTTTTTCCAAAAACTCATTAGGCAGTACAGACACTTGAGTCATTTGTTACATGATGGAGAGGTTGTTAAAAGAATGGCTGAAGTGATTTTAAGACATTGCTAATTGTTTTATTTTATATGGGCTTTCAACATAAGTTTAGTGCTGGCAGAATCAGAATCTCTATTTCCCTCATAGTTCTATTAGACACTTATCTTCACTAATTTCAATTCTCAGGGAAGTATCTTTTCTCTGAAAGATAACTGGTGTCCATTTTTTATGTGTTCATTATCAATATTGGCTTTTATAATGATCAATTTAATTGTATAAAGGCCACATTTCCATGACCCGTTTTGCAGACATCTCTAAACATGGACAGAACAGTTAACTAACTCTCATGAAACATTTTTTAAAAAATGTTTCAACCTTCAGTTTTTTAAATAAAATTTCAGTTAAAAATATTTCTTTCTTTTTTTTTTTATCACCAGACAGGAACAGTAAGAATTTCAGTTAAAAAGTCAGAAAAAAAAAAAGCTGCTTACCACTAGTACATGTAAATCTCAGCTTAAGCTATTTTAAAATGAGAAAAAATAACTAAGATATGGGAGCAGATTTCATTTTTGCAAACTACTCTTATGGTTATGGAAAGAACGGGAATAGGAATGATTTGGGAAAAGGAGCAATGAACGAATCATAAATTAGAATTTATGTACTCTACCTTTATAGTTATAGTATTTGGGAAAAATGTAGAATGTTTACTAGGAATAAGAAGCAAAACTACTTCCTTTCCATTACCATTTAACCTAGCTTTTCATTTTTTGCAATTACACAGTACTTGGCACAGAAAAGGTGCTTAATAAATGCTTCTAGAATGAATCGCCCACATCTTGGCAAATGGTCTTGGAATACATTCAAAACAGCAGATAGGCCGGTGCATTTAGCAGAGGCACAGTCGGGACAGTAACACTGAGGGAGCCTTATGTGGAGCAGAGCATTTTTAGTGCTTCCCTGAGGGAACCACACCTACTGCTAATTCTGAAAAAAGAAAAGAGCTCACGCCTAGAGTTGCAAAGACAATAATGAATAATACTCTAGAAATATCCATCAAGGACTCCCTATGTATATAGGTGCACGCTTAAATATGGCTCTTCTCCCTGTTTGCTTCTTCCACCAGAGGAGAAGTGGCAAAGTCAGTCCTGTGACACTTTGCACCTGGTTTATTTCAGCAAGAATTCACTGAGCACCTTCTTTTACTACGAAGTGCACACATGTCATTACAGGACATAAAATGTTGAAGTAGAACCCTGAGAAATGAGTGACAGGTGAAGGGAAAATAATTAAATTAGAATTATAATCTTGAAAAACAAAGCAGGAGCAACAACTGATATTTACCTTATGCATTGTTATTTTCTAATTCTCTTATTCCCCTCTGGCTCAATGACACGAGAATTATAGTAAATGGAGAAAACGCTCCATCTGTTAAAAATACAAAATAAAACCAATCTGTGAGCAAGCACACTGAGTACCAAGAAATATCTCATAGATGAAATGATAAGAGCAGGATCCCTTTTTAGTAAAGGACAGCAGATAGAGATTGCTGAAAGGCGTCTGTCACATGGAAAGATGGGTGTGCAACTATTTTGATGGATGTAGTGGTATTTTCTGTTCTCAAGTGAGATGAAACCACTGGGCAACTGGTGTGATGCTCGCAAAATTAATTGTCAAGTAGGGAGATAATTTGCCATGCATTGTAGGTGAAGTCTGCGGGTCATTAAGCAAATTTTGAGATATACAAACATGAAGAAATGTAAAATCCACTTGGTTCAGCAATACCAATAAGCCCAGCAAGCTGAAACTTACTTGAGCAAATCAAAAAGGACGCTGTCAACTGTATTTCTTGGAAGTGAAATAATGGCCCATAACATAGTCTCTAAACTTTCATAATGACCAACATAGAGAGTAAATATCTGTTATGTCTCTGTCACCTTCATCCCTTACTCTCCCTCCACTTGACTCCCTCTCACATAGTTGCAGGACAGGCTCTGGCTGCCATGTTCATGGGACACTGACCCAGCACCTCCCCCATTGACCCATTCAAGGGTAGCTTCTCAAACATCCCTTGCCCAGAAATTGGGTCGCTGGGCCTGTGATTGGTAACTGCAGGAGGCATCAGTGGTCATATTTCTTGTACGTGGCCCCAAGAAGCAGAGGAAGTTGGTCAAGACAGAAAGTTAGAGTAGGGTCAAGAATTACAGTAGCATCAGAAAGAGAGAAAAGGCTAGAAGGTAAGAGAGAAGAGTAAGAGTGTGAGACAGGGAGAGAAATGCAGAGATACATAAACAAAAGATAAGCGGAAGGAAAAGGGTCCAGATAGAGTTCAAATTTCCAGGTCACAGTTACTCTTAAGTTCTGCCTGCATTCCTGTAGTTCATGGGGAAACTCTTTTCCTCTATCACGAAGTCTCGCGTATATGCCTTAAGGATGCAAATGACTTTTGTTACTTGCAACTATGTCAACGTTATATTACCAAGTAATAATCTAGTTGTTTCTGGTATTTATCTCCTGCTCTTCCCTCTCAGTTGATCCAGGAGGGGATTTTTCCCTCTACCAGCATAGACCGGGTAGAAACAGTTATTCAAAGAAATCTTCTATCTGAGTGATAGATGAGAAGCATGTCCTTTCTCCACAAATACAGCTCCTGGGGGAGGAAGAGGAAAAGCAGAAATATTAATAATCAGTAGGAGAGGAAGCATGATTTGGAGAGGTAGAGGTGAACGCCTTCAATCACAAGAAAGAGTGCAGAATGGAAGGACTGAGAGATTAACCAGCTCCCTTCCCACCCACTCTTTACCTCTCATTCAATCGTCTTGGTCCTTAGTAAGTTTTCTGACAGGACGGTAGGAGACGTGGACCTCTGTATAGGACTGGGGGCACCAAGAGAGATTTTGCTTCTCATGAAATTGGAACTAAGAAAGACCAGTGGGTGATTTCCTTATGAGTGGGAAGTGATGGGTCTACTGTGACTGTTCACATAACTGGAAAGGATTATAACAGACAGGGACCGCAGTTCACAACAGCATGGCTGTGCCTCCACTAGCAGAGGGAAATGCAAATGATTATCTGGCTATTTCAGATAATTAAATGGAAAGTAGATAAGACTGAGAACAAACAGCTAACCTATCACAGCATTCAGGTCAAGGTCTACGATTAGGAACTCTCGGGGGACACCTGTTTTCTGTCTGAGGACACACTCACTGGAAGGTATAGATGGAGTAGAGTCAGTTGAGCTAAATGTCAAGAGGAAACGCAATTAAAATAGGACTTTCCTCAAGGGGAAATAGTGCCATCCTCGTTCAAAGCTGCAGCTGAAAAAGCAAGGATGACGTGCACGTCACTGAGACAGTTAATGCCCAGATGTCCCCTTCTCCCATTTGGATTAGCCTGGCTCCTGGGACGCTGTATTGACAAGCATGTGGATGTTTTCCTTAATCCTGCTGCTGTCTTTGTGTCTCTTGGAAACAGATCTTTGATGAGACGCGTGGTTTGTAAGCCTAGCCCTGTCTGTTTGTCACTGCTGTCCTCACCCAGGGAGAAATGATAGCCGTGGTTAAGCATTGACCAGACACCAAGTCAACAGACTTTTATTGTCAACCCCTGCCCACCTTTGTCACACCTTTGCTCATTCGACTTCTCTCCTACCTGACACCCCCAGTCTTTCTTATCCATTCTCTGTGATAGTTTCTTTCAAACCAGGTGGCCCTGTGTACTCTGATCATGGGCTCAACCCGTCGGATATTAATACTCTGCCTCAGGGGAAGTGGGTGGTCCCATCTGCTGAAACACAGACAGAGAACTCAGTTAGGTCATGAGAAAGTGGGACAAAGGGAAACCTAGAAGTAAGCAGAGGGTGGAAGGAACTGAGCCAGAAGCTTAGGAATCTGTCCTGTAGTAGAAAAGGCTTGGCAGTGTCCTGGCACAGTGCAAGGTGTTAGTGATACGGAGACAAATATGAACTTCTCTTTTCTGCTGGAGCAGACACAAAATAAATAGCTCAATAAATAGATCAATAAGGTAATTTAGATATTGATTAGAACTATGATTTTTAAAAAGAGGGGTGATATAAAGAGCTTTTTTCAAGGTGTCCAAATTAGAGGGGGTGGCCAGGGGAGGTCTGTCTGAGGGAGTGAAAATTGAACTGAGACTGGAATGATGAATTACATCCACTCATGCCGTGATCTGGGGAAAGAACATTCCAGGCCAGGAAAACAGCCAGAGCAGCAGCCCTGAAATAGATAAGCCCTGGTGGGGGGTGGGGGGGGGCCTGTGGGATTAAGGAATTAAGAAGGGGAAGGTTGGTCTTGGATGCCTTGAGGAATCTAGACAGGGTCTGGTTTCTCTAAGTTCCTGCAGGCTGCAGTTGTTAGAAGGATTTAGGTCTAGAAATGATTTCATCAGACTTATGTGATAAAAGGCAGAGTCTGGCTGGTGTGTGGCAATGAGCCGTTTGCAGGTAAGAACAGAATCAGAGAGACTCCAGGTTCTCAGATCGATGGCGTGGACTGGAGGTACTGAGTAATTTATTCAAAGACATTCAGCTAATAAATCGAGAACAAGTGGCAGGTCAGTAAGAGTACAGGCATTGAACAGAAACATGCCATTTCCCTCTGACGCTCCTATTCTCCCTCACCTAGAAAGTCAACAGATGTTTCAACTGAGCCCGCATTCCATCACTCCAACCCTGTCAAGAAGACCAGCCTGGCTCCTTGGCACATGCCGGCTTTGGAGAGGTCTTTGCTTTACATGTTTGTATTTCTCAGTGGATAACAGAAACATACTTTTGTAGCCTTTTTGCAATTATGGAAACCAGAGATGCTCACAAGTCCGTCAAGATCTGGGAGGTCATTGTGAGCACAAGCAGGTGCAGGGAAGATTTCATTGTGGCAAGGGTAGCCCCAGCAGGGCGTAGCTTTCAGAACCAGCAGCAGAGGTGACTCTGAAAGTGTGCCCAGGATCTAGTGTTGCCAATTCTGGACACACTGTGGGGTTTCTGTCGGGGCCATGTTCCCGGGTAAAGTGTCCTTAATACCTTTCTTTTCTGCTTGAAATTATTATTGGTCCTTTCTTAACTACTTTAAGAACTATGATGGATACCTCCACTTTTTTTGTGGAATGCCATTGTGAGATTGAAGCCAGAGGTCAGAGAATCCTCACCAAAGTTAAAGGGTATGGCTTAAAAAGCCTCTCTGCTACCCAGAGCTAGTCTGAGGGATCTAGAAAATTTTCTTCTTTTTGTTATAAAATAACACAAGAGTTCATTATGCTTAATGTACTTCTTATAAGAAAAGGAAAGGTGAGTGCAATGTCTCAAATATAGCAAATTCTCAAAAACAAATCCGTAGGGGAAAAAAAAAAGAAAAGGAAAGGTGAAAAAAAATGCTGATCCATCACTAATTATCAGAGAAATGCAAATCAAAACCACCCTGAGATATCACCTAACCCCAGTGAGAATGGCCCATATCACAAAATTTCAAAACTGTAGATGCTGGTGTGGACGTGGAAAGAAGGGAACTCTTTTACACTGCTGGTGTGACAGCAAACTAATACAACCTTTTTAGAAGGAAGTACAGAGAATTCTCAAAGAACTCACAGTAGACCTCCCATTTGATCCTGCAAATAGCATTTTTGGGCATCTACCCAGAAGAAAAAAAAAATCTTTTTATCATAAGGGTATTTGCACTGCACGACTATTTATTGCATCTCAATTTACAATTGCCAAATTGTGGAAACAACCTAAATGTCCACCAATCCAGGAATGGTATATGTATACCATGGGATACTATTCAGCCATTAAAAAGGTTATAACTTTACAACTTTTGTATTAACCTGGATAGAGTTTAAATACATTCTTAGTAAAACATCACAAGAATGGAAAAGCAAGAATCCAATGTAGTTAATTCTGATATGAGGACACTTGATGCCAGTACATTGCAGGGGGTGGAGAAAAGGGGAAGTGGACAGGGGTGGAGGGAGGGGGGTCATGGTGTATGGCACACACACCTCTTGGGGGTGACACACAATTATAAGAGGGACTTTACTTAACAAATGCAAGCAGTGTAACCTGGCTCTTTGTACCCTCAACGATTCCTGAACAATAATTAAAAAAAAAAAAAAAAGGAAAGGAAAGGTGAAATTTGTCAGGCTATAAACTGGGCAGACAAACCCTGCCTGTTACTGGAAGCAAGTTCTCAACAAACGGATGGTGCAAAGTGACAGCCAGGAACCATAGTTTAAGGTTCCTTCACAGAAGTTATTTTGTAAATGGTATGCTCACTCAGTACTTGCTCCCTTCCCTGGACATTACCAGGGAATGTGCGATTTCTGACTCATCAACAACATGTGTAGGTACTTTTCCCACCGCAGTTGGAAACCATGAAAAATGAGTGACGAAAACTCTGCCAGCTAACCCTTATGAGGAATTCTAGCAAATAAGAACTTAGAAATGACATGCCTTCCCCATACTCAGGAGCCAGGATAAGTGCACACTGTAAATTATAAGGAAATAACAGAGAAGAAAATAGAGACTTTCAACAAGATTTAAGGCTATGCTTTTTAATATTAATTTCAATTATTCATTACTTCTAAATAGATGTCTCTCCAGATAAAATCAGGAAATGTATAATAAATCTGAATCTCAAACATAGGCACTATCTTTTAAGGCGTTGCTTTTTCCTTGAAGTCAGTTCATTCCTCATGATTAGCTGAGGGATCAGGACACTGACTCTGTTAGGCTGCAAACGGAGCAGGGGAACACACTTCAGTGATCACCACTAGCCAAAGACTTCCTCTGTGGTGCTAATTCCAAGAAGCAGCACTGAAACGCCTTCTGTGTAATGTCTGTCTGGACTTGATGTCCATTTGTGGGTGATAAGTATTTTATACATCTGGCTTTACAACTCAGTCAAGAGCAGGACTTGTCAGCATGTCTTTATTTTTTTGATTCCACTACCTCAATTGTAAGTAGTGCTGTGAGCTCTGGACCTGGTGATTCAACTGATACTAGAAATGAACCTGTGATACAGTCTACCTAGGAGGAAAGATAAGGAAAAGATGGGGCTCCACATGCGTGTAAACACCTTCATGCTGGGTCCTCTGTGAGTGCACTTTTCCACCAATTCCGACTTGGTTCCCATTGAGTGGATTAATTTACTAGTTGATTACTGCTTAATTGATCATAGATGGTCAAGATGCTTTTGAGGCCTGCTTCATGGATTAGCTGTGTCTTTGAGAAAAGCCTTGGAGGGCGAGAAGGATTTCAAAAGAAAAAAGGTCATTCTTGGATGACAAGAAAACTACTGGATTTTTCCGGAATTTTACATGTGTAAGGTTTCTATATAGGTCAAGATGTGGAAAGGGATAAGGGACTAGTCACAGAGGCCGCGTGTGCCCCATGGTTCTCCCACTGCCTATACCAGAGTAAGTATTTTATGCATAGTGTTTTGTGTAGGAACTTAAACTTTGTTGTGAGGCAAGGAAGAGTCATTGAAATTGATAAAAAGAAAATTGGGAAACTTTATTTAAGGCACACAATAGTCTAGGTGTTTTTGTGTGTCTTCTTTGCACAAGGGCTATGCTAATAGACTCAGAGTGTTGCTATTTTACTTTATTTTTTATTTTTTGCAGTTCAGCCAGGGCCGGGTTTGAACCTGCCACCTTTGGTATATGGGGCCGGCGCCCTACTTGCTGAGCCACAGGCGCCGCCCTATTTTACTTTATTTTATTTTATATTTTTAACTTTTTTTGAGACAGAATCTCACTCTGTTGACCTCAGTTGAGTGCTGTGCTGTCACAGCTCACAGCAACTTAAAACTTTTGAGCTCAAGGGATTCTCTTCACTCACCTTCCCCAGTAGCTGGGACTACAGGTACCCACCACAATGCCCGGCTGTTTTTTTTTTTTTTTTTTTTTTTAATTTTTAGTAGAGTCAGGTCTCGCCCTTGCTCAGGGCGGTCTCAAACTCCTGAGCTCAAGCAATCCACCTGCCTCAGCCTCCCAGAGTTCTAAGATTACAGGCATGAGCCACTGTACCCAGCCTCTTTCCAATTTTACTATATGTGCTGCCAAAGCAAACACTAGTCTAGATTTTATTATCCCTCTTCACAAACTCCATCTTCATTTTCACCACCTTTTCTCCCCACCTTTTCAAATACTGCTATTAGCTCTGAATTTACAACCTGCATCTCGTTGATGTTTTGCTTTGCCCTTGTCACTCCTGGAGAACTTGATGCTGCCCTTTGCTTTCGGTGATATGCTGCTATTTTGAAATATTCCTTATCAAATGATTGTAAACTCCTTGAAGATGGATTCAGGACAAGTTCTTCAGGATATGTCTACACAGCAGGGCACTCTAATGTTTTTGACAAATGTCTGGGCTCACTGATCCAGACCCTTTTAGCTTGGACAGATAGGACAGCAGGAAGTAGAACATAATTTCTCTTTCTGCTGTGTGGACAATCAGATATGACACATGCAGATAAGAATACTCAATGTGGATTGGAGTGCTGATGAGATGGTGTAACCTTGAATGCTATAAATTTTAGTTGAAGTTTAGTTAGGGTTTGATGGCAGATAAACTTTATGAACACAATTTACACTTGGGCCCATTCCCCTTAATCTTCACTTTTGGCAAGCAGACCTTCTTTCCATACTAATGGTGGCTCTGTGTAGAACAGACCAGCAGCGATGTGGATTGGATTTCATGCCGCAATGATTTATTTTACTAACATTTGGTTTGGGTGTCAAATAATAAAATCATTTCTCAAGTTATTTTGGCCAGAATTTCCTACCCGCAAAGCAGAATTGAACATGTAAATCTTGGAGTTACAAGATAACAAGATGACTGTTGACTTCACCTTGTCATATGAAACAATGGGGAATGTTTCAGTTGTTCCACATCAAACAATTTGGAAACTAATTACACTCTGATAATGTGAAAAAGAATATTTATATGGGATTCCAATTTACAAGACTCTTGCTTATAATCTCCTTTTTTGTATCTTGCAGTTACTCTGGATGGTTACATCAGTAGGTAAAGAAATAGCTCAGAGAGGTTAAGTGACTCACCTGAGGTAACCCAGCTTATTTTTATTTGATGCAGAGTCAGGACTCAAACCCAGGTCCATGTATTCATTATCCCCATGTTTATTTCAATCTGCAGTTCATTTCCTCAATGGGAAAATATTCATTTAGGGAACATGATAGACTAATTTAAAGAAAAAATAGATTTTGGTGTTCCTGCTTTGTGAAAGTTAGTATTGGGTCCAGGAAAAGAAAAAAATATGAAAGGATAAAAGATGGATAAAATATGAAAGGATAAAAGGATGGATGAAAGAAGGAAGAAGGGAAGAGAACAATTTAGACAACAGATGGTGCTTTTTAAATAGCAGGTGGTGGTCTCAGGCTTCCCACTTGACTTCGCTGAGTGAAGGAGGGGCCAGGAGCAGACCCCTTCCAGGCAATTCTCACTTCACATATGTCAACTGAATTGGAAAACCGATGCTTTTCATCCATAAGCCAATATGTTGAAAACTGTGAGTGCTGTTGTCTTTGATGGTGCTATTTGTAGAGATGAGAGACGGTGATTGGTGAAACTAAAGCTTAATTGATATAGTTCTAGAGGTACCTTTCTACCTAGCAGAGTGCTCCAGAATGATGCTCAGAGACCTCCTGAGAGACACTTGGAAGATGCGTGGGAGAGTGTTCCCAATGCCACATGAACTTGGTGACTCCTCTGTTCTTTGATAGTCCTGAAATTATACCTATAAAGGCAAATCCAATCATTTTTCCAGATACACCAAAAAACAAACAAAATCACCTTTTCTTTCTGAGAAAAATAAGAGAAATGCAGCTAAGTATGAAGCACTTAGGAACAGTAGAGCAGGATTTAAAAGGGGGATCAGGGAGCTTCCCTCTGTGCTCTAAGAGACCTCACATTAAACTGGAACTGAAATGGAGGTGCCGATCCAAGGGAAAGTGACGGCAATAACTCATCCTGGGAGAACGGATCAGACAGAGCCTCTGGTCTCCTGGACAATGATTTTCTCAGCTTCGATGTATTCATGTTTACATAATGAAGACATGGAACTAGGTACCCCTTACCAGTGATTCCAGTTTAAAAAAATGGTTGGACTTTATGACATTGTCATTCCATTGGATTTTTGTGCAATGATACTCTTCCGTGAAAGCTGTGATCCAACACGATAGGTTTTACAATCACATGCAGGGAAATACAATTTTTTTTTCTGTCTTTACACACACAAACACACACAAACCTGTTCAAACCTTATTAACAGGTTTGATTGCCTATTATTCCTTTTCATGTACATAAATAATAAAAACACAAATGTCAGTTGTTACATAAAATACTCACTGAATTATTTGTTGCTTAGATAATTCAGTGCTTCATGACTCTGAAATTATTAGCATAACTGAAAATTGGTGTTTAGATAGTTATTTTTAAAAAGCATTTATTTAGTATCTTTTTACATCTTCAGTACTGTATGGGTATTGAAGCAAAGATAAACAGCACTGATACTATATCCTTCTTTTCAAGATAATCACAAAGGAATCGGCCGTGACAAGGCAGCATGTTCATTACAGAGTCTTCTATTTATTAGAGAGAGTAGCCATCCTATTTCTGGTATGAGTGCACTCCCCCCCACACCCCTGTCAGAGTACAATGACAAGAAAATGATTAATGACTGAGCTTCACATTACTGTCAGCAGGAGTCCAGCCCATGCATGGGGAAAGCCTAAATAATTGAAGGGAAGAGGTAACGGTGGTAACATTAGTTATAACAGGTCAGAGAAGCCCTATTCCTGGGCATTCTGCCCAGTCTAAAAGATCGTTTACATATTTCAGTGTGTGCTTTGCTTTGCTAATTAGTAAGCAAACCTTATGGCTCAGAATCATAGCACAGGGCTCCTGGGAAAGTTACACAGAGAAAGGCTGGAAAGAATTGCACATGCTCCTCATTACTGAAATCTTTTGTGATAACAGTTGCAATAGAGATTTTCACCTAATGGGTAATAAACAACCACTACCACGTTCCATATGGGCACTGATCTCATTGATCATCAGGCCCTGAGTAGAGAGTCACTTGAATTGGAATCAGAACTACTGAATAGTTTTATACTTTGGCTTTGCTGAGTATTTCTTCTCTCCTCCTTCTCCTTCTTCTTCTTCTTCTTTTTTTTTTTTTCTTTATTACAGATGAGATATTATGTTGTTAGGGGAATTAGGGAAGTAGTGAAGGGATTATCTCACTAGCTGACTAAGGCACTGTAATAGAACCTATTATATGCAATTGTGTGCAACTCCAAATAGATTGAACTACAGCCCCAACAGAGACGGGGACAGGTCAATCTGTGCAAACGCAGTGTGAGTGGGAGAGGAGGTGTTTTAATAACTGACAATTAGGATGTGGCCATTGAACAGCTTGAGATGAAGAAGCTGCCTTGCAACAGCCAGCGTGTGCCTCCCTTTAGGTTTTGAGCCTTGTTGGCTACTTGGACATATAGATAATAACCCTGTCCTCAGTAGTAACTTGAAATATGAGAGACGACTTGTATCCATTCACACATACCCAAACGCGCACATGCGCGCGCGAACACATCGACGTACATTAATAACAGGAGATGTGGGATGTAAAAGTGGTTGGCGCTGGATAAACCAAAATGAAACCAAATGATACCATTTAAAACAAAACAAATGCAACCCCGAAAAAAATACATTACTGGCTTACCATCAAGGGAATATGATACCACAAAGATCAGCAAAATTATGGCTGCTTCTTTTAAAACAGATATTTAAATATTATCCCTCAGCCTTATTTTATCTTTTAAAGAGAAATTATAAAGAAAATGTTATTGCTTTTGTAATCTAAAAATTTATATGCTGTGTTTAACAACTTTAGGGGAAAATGGTTATCCTATTTATGACATAACTAAAAGTAGAAACTTTATAAGGGGTTAGAAATTCTGCAGTATCCTGAAAAATCAAATTATCTAGTGTAAAGTTGAATTGCACCCAGGACAAAAGATGAAATTAAATAAATCCAGTAAGGTAAAAATTTTTAAAAGTTGATTTAAGGTTGAGAATAACAATGAGTTTGTCTACTTAATTTTAAAACTTTGAACTCATCATATAATAAGATGCTAGGATTAGTTAATATACTTGAGAAGGCAATACATTGTAGGCTTATTTCTTTATGTTTTATGTCCTATGTTATAGTACTAAAAAAGCCAAATCAAACCAACACAAAATGGACAAATTATAAAATATTGCACACATGGAAGAATTTAGAAAAAGTTTGCTTTGATTTTTTTTCCCAATGTGTGAAGCAGGTTTACTAATAACCGATGTCAGGGAAGGATTCTCACTGTGTAAAGGACGGCAAAGATCATCACTATGCCAACTACCAAGAATGGAAGTCTGAATACTTCCACCCACCACATGCTGGCTGAAATTTTACAAATTGCCTGAGTTTGGTGAGACAGAATGCACTCACATGCAACAAGTTACACCAAGCAGATTTATTATTCATAAGCAGCAAGGAGAAAAATAGCCTAGGACCCATTGCAAGCTCGTCTCTCAAGCCTCAATACAGCTACCTAAGGAGGATAGAGTCTTGATTGTGCATGACCCACTCATATCAGAGTTGAGGGATCCCAAAAGGCAGCCCACCCCAGGTTATATACCCCAGGGACACCAAGACTCGCTGGGTAAAGCTTTGAAGGACACCCTGCTTCCAGAGTGGTGGGGGAGAAAAAAGCTCAGGCTTTGCCTGATTGTTCCTCCCTAACTCAAGATGGTACATTTCCTAGGAAGGGCAGGAACAAGACCCAGGCTGTGTCGGACTGCCCCTGTCTGTCACAGGACTATGCATTCCCAGTGCACTCTAGGGGGTGCAGACCATTCAGCACAAAGTACGAGATTTTAATGTCCTAATTCAGGTTAAACACACATGAGTCAATATTTATAAATGAAAGGTATAAATATAAGAGAAAATTAATTTACCCCATAACCTCCCCATCTTTGTTATTAATATATCTCAGGTAAAAATTGTGTTTTCACCTTACTTGCTTGTTGAAGCCCTAGCGGAAAACCACATCTAATAAATTTGCAGCTATGTGTTCCATCAATAGGACTAATCCACTCAGTATACCCCCAAATGGAGGCAACTCTACACCGCCCAGGGGATCTGAAATGTTTTCCCAGAACAGAACTTCAGAAGCCTTTCCTTTCTGAAGTCTATTTAACTTCAACCTTCCTGCAACACTCTGAAGCATGCAGATCTCTTTTACTTGAAGCAAATTATCTTTAAGGTATAATGTTCATAATTTGTTCTCTGAAGGGGGATTCATTCAATTCTCACTGTTTGTCCAGCTCAATGTTTTCCTCCAGTCCAGAGTTCTCGTTCTTTCTTTGATAAGCTTCAGATATAAACCGTCCATTTTGGTCACTTTGTTTAGGGTTTTATTATATCACAAATTCTATCCAATACTGCTTTAGTGAGTTTCTCTTCCTTAGGCATATCAGCCAAACACGTATCCCCTCTGCTGTTAATGCAGTTGTGAACAGAACGGGTTCTTGAGGCAGTGTCCAAATCTGTCCCCAACACTTACAGTTGTGGGACTTTGGAAAAATTTTTCCGTGCTCTAGATTCCTCATTGCTATCCAAGTATATATTCTTTATACAAGTGTATATTTCTTCATACACTTCTTTAGAACCCATCCATTTCTTACCCATAGGTACTAAAAGATACATACAAAAATGTTCAGGCATTTCATCCACATCCAGAAAACATGCTTAGAGATTTAAGATGGGGAAATATTCTACCATTTCCTCCCACAATCCCAAATGTCCATGGTTAAATCAATCCTCACCGTCTTTCCTGCTGAGTACAGGCTTCGCCACACATTTTTTTCAACCCAACCCTGCAGGCAAACATCACCAATCAATGGGAATCTTGAAAAGATACTTTTCTACCTTGCTAGCCTCAGGATAGTTAGGGATATTGGGACAGAGTGTATTTGGCAGTTTATTTAAAGTGGTTTTAAATAAACAGACTTTCAAAGTCTTATTTCCTCCCTCATTTTTGTATCATTTCATCCTAAAAGACAGGAGAATTTTACTAATACTTTTTAGTTGTACTTTTTTTTTTCACCTTTTTAGATAAACTGCAGAATGATTTTAGGATGACAAAGTATGTTCCTATCTCCTAATGTTTTTTAACTTCTTGTCAAAATGCTCACATCTATTTTGCTTTCATAATTCATATTGATTCATAATGTAGCTAATTTTCACCTGTCGTTCAATTATTTTATGACATTTTCCTTTTAAATTGATACTCCCTTTTTGCAAATTCCTTTTGCCTCTTTTGTAGCAATCAATGAAAACCAAAAGTACAATAGCCTATGGAGCTGGGTTATGCTCACAGCCTGTGGACATACACAATTTCCAAAATGAGAGGGGGAAATTGCCAAATCTATAATTTTCTTCTACCAAAATGTTGATACATTATCCTGAGCCACAGAATATATTGTGGTTCTTTCTTTTTTTTTTGTAGTTTTTGGCCAGGGCTGGGTTGAACCCGCCACCTCTGGCATTTGGGGATGGCACCCTACTCCTTTGAACCGTATTGCGGTTCTTTCTAGCAAGTAAGTTTAGAAGGAAAGGCACTGAGTCACTGAATAATAATTTTAAATTACTATGGCAAAGGACAAGAAAAAATATGGCTACATATACACAATGACCATTTTAGATGTTTCCTGTGGCTGATGGCCGACACTTCTTCTTTTTTTAATTAGGAGATCCTGGTTAATAAGAGATTACTATAGAAACAGTATAGGTGGCTGAATGTCTATTTAGTTAAAAGGTACTTTCCTGAAGAAGGAAAGGAAATCTGTACACCCAACATTGACTTTGTCACCATGGCAACGTCCCTCAAAGATTTTCTTTCAATTAAAAGAAACTAATTTAATGCTTGGGAGACCAACTGTATTAAACTGATGCCCTTGGAGACAGAGGCCTTCTATCTATAACCCCATAGTAATTCACAATCTGTTTCCAGGATGATCGAGATCCAAGCCCTGAATTGGACAAACTAAGGCAGCCAGTAAGAATGCCAATTACAGAGGTCTTTCCTTTGAGATGCCCATCTACACTTTGGGAACTTGCACTATATTTCTCAAAGCCACTTCTTTTTAAAATTGCATAGAGTATTTGACAATGAGGATCACATACTTGGAGAAGTTCTCTAGTACTTCTAGAAATGGGGTGCAGGAAGAAGGAAAGCAGACCTGATTTCCAGGAAATATTGAACAAGATTCTCAGTATTGCAGAACGCAAGGGTTCTGGAAATGAAAGCTCTTCCATCCACTTCAAAGATAGGACAACATTCAAAATGTTTGTACTTTGACAGCCACACTAGTAGGTATGATCACGCTTAATTTTAATCATTTTGTGCTCCTCTACACAGTACAATGTGAATTTTGACTGGTCAGAAAGTAGAAGAGAAAGCGTTTTACAAATGCTGAAAGTGAGTCATGTAAATGTTAATCATTATTCCAAAATTAACACAACAGAGCAGGGTCATAACCCCGAGTTCCTGGCTGTCAGACTCATGCCCACTTACCTAGGATCCCTAGTGTCATATCTCTTGCAATCTTCTCTCTTTCCCTCTGTCTTTCTCTCTCTCTCTCTCCAGCCCACTTTCTCCCCCATCCCCACAAGAGACAGGCTGCCATCATGGCCAGGAACATGGATGGGCCATCGGAGGAGAATGCCTGGCTCTTTCTCTCTCTCACAGTGTGACTGAAGACGTGGTCTTTGATATTCTACTGCTGCTCATTCCTCATCTACCTGAAGGGGCTAACACCAGTACTTATTTTACATGGCTGCTGTTGAAGACTAAATAGGTCAGCACCTATAAAAAGCCTGGCTCAGGAGAAGGTCCATAATACCTGTTAGATATTATTGTCTTTCCTCATAGCTTCCTCTGTGAAGAATTCCTTGTTTTTCCCCCACCTTTTTTTATGAATCCATGATAACTATCACCTCTCCCTCCTGTTTGCTCCCCAGTTTTGACTAGGCATCAGTCTTTCTGAACATCCCCTGCAGAACTTCATAATAACCCTTGTCTGTAATGGTCTGTTGGCCTGCTGATGAACAGACAGCTTGGGATAGAGAGGTTGTAGGAGGAGGTCACCTGCAGCCACAAAGAGCTGGTGTTGGGAGGGACAGGACTGGAGACAATGTGGCTGTCTAACCAGGACCAGTGCTAGGAGAATGGCATTTTTTATGAAAATGTTAGATTTTACAATTAAACCTTATGAAAATGTCTACCTTTATAAAGTTGAGTCATTGCCACTTCTTCTTTCAGATTCTCACCAATCAAAAAGTCACTTTACACTTTAAGAGAAGTACAGTGGGCATCAGATGATGACAGAAACTTTACAAACATGTTTAAAAATGATAATATCAAATGTTATTCTATCTTGAAGTGGGTGGAAGAGATTTAATTTTCAGAAAACTTGAGCTCTGCAATTCAGGACCGGGGGAGGAGAGAGGGGAATGAAATTCAGAGGCTGAGTCTACAGAATCTGACTACGGAGGGTGGGAGGGAGGGAGAGGTCAAGGATGATGGCTGGTTTCTGACTTAGCTGGGCTGGGAGATACAGATCTGGAGGTCAGAGCTGTATTCAAAACTCAATGAGCAGGAGAGGCAGCCCAGGGAGTCATAGTATCTTGAGGAATGAGAGGGCCAAGGCAGAGCTTTGAGAAGTATCAACATCTAAGAGTTGGGCAGTTCTTTAAGGCTGCATAATATTCCATGGTGTACATACTCCACAATTTGCAGCCTTAAAGAAAGATGGAGACTTTACCTCTTTCATGTTTACATGGATGGAGTTGGAACATAGTCTTCTTAGCAAAGTATCTCAAGAATGGAAGAAGAAGTCTCCAATGTAATCAGCCCTACTGTGAAACCAATTTATAGCTTTCATATCCAATTATAGCCCAAGAAGAAGGGCAAAGGGGAAAGGAAAGGGAGGGGAAGGGGGAGAATGGGTAGAGGGAGAGTAATGGGTGGGACCATACCTACAGTGCATCTTACAAGGGTACATGTGAAATTTACTAAGTGTACAATATAAATGTCTTAACACAATAACTAAGAAAATGCTATGAAGGCTATGATGAAGGCTCTGATGAAAATGCTGTGAAGGCTAAGTTTGATGAAAATATTTTAAATGGTATATAAAACCGGCACATTGTACCCCATGATTGCATTAATATACACAGCTATGATTTAATAAAAAAAAAAAAAAAAAAGGAGTTGGGCAGTTCAAGTAATGGATAAAGAAACTTGGAGAACAAGCCTAAGGTAGAGAAATTGAGAGAATGAATGGTAAGATGTGAGAGATACCAACACTGTGTAACTGAGTCACACTTTATCAAGGAGTTATATTTTAAAATTAAACCTTATGCAAATGTTAGGAAAACAAGAAATGAATATTTATTAAACCTTGGCAGGTGCCCTAGATTTTAAGTTTCAACATGTCTCCCTGCCCCCACCATCACTTTGGAATAGAGAGATTTACATAAATACCAAACAAAACCTTTTAAATGTTGAATAAAGCAACAAAACAAAAAGCCAAGCATTAAACTGAGAAAATGCTTGCAAACTTTTATGGTCAGAAAAAGAGATTGTACAAACTGTTAAGGAGAAATGACTAAGAATGGGATAGATCCATCGGTAAAGGACTTGGGGATGCACAAAAGAGCAAATACAACACATAAGGCTATGGGAAAATGTTTGCTTTCAGTATTAACAAGAAGTGTGTTTTAGAATAAAGAGGCACTTTTATATTTTCCTCTTATTAGTTAGAAAAAAGTGCTTAAGTAATAATAAAACAATTCCAAACAAGTATTTGGTGAAACTAGCATTACTAAGGATTGTTGGTGATAGAATACACTATATTGGTGTATACTTTTAGGAAAAATATTTGTTGGAATAAATCTGGAACCACAAATTGTTCTTGTACAAAATGTTTTGCTAATGTTTCCTAAAAATCCCAATGTAGAACATATCTATAAACATTCTTGTTAAATCACAAAATTAAAAGTAACTATGGAAATTAGAACTTATCAGACTATTCTTAAATAATATACAGTGTGGTTTATTATAAATTAAGGTTATAAAGATCATATTAAAAGCCTCCTAAAATGATGACTAAAGATCATATTAAAAACGTCCTACAGGCTCGGCTTCCATAGCAGCGCTGGCCACATGCACTGAGGCTGGCCAGTTAGAAGCTGGCCCCAGCCAGCTAAACAACAATGACAACTGCAATAAAAAAAATAGCCAGGCATTGTGTCGGGCATCTGTGATCCCAGTTATTTGGGAGGCTGAGACAAGAGAATTGCTTAAGCTTAAGAGTTGGAGGTTGCGTGAGCTGTGATGTTACAGCACTCTACAGAGGGTGACATAGTGAAACTCTGTGTCAAAAAAAAAAAAACCTTCTAGAATGATGACATAATATTTGTGAATTAAAAACAGAATATTCTTATTCTACATATAGCTATGTATAATATGAATATTATAAAACAGGAAAGAGCTATTCTAAAATGTTGACAAAGCTTGTGTTAGTGTAACTGAGTTAAGCGTGATATTTCTCCCTATTTCCTGTCATCTCTGCTGTCTTCTCAGATTGCTTATATAACTAAAATGAATATAATTGCTAAATAGCTTCTGGGTCTACATTTATTTTTCACTTTTTCAGGCCAAATAAAACTATATTCTTTAGTTTTTGATGACATCACTTTTCTATGATTAAAATTATTTGAAAGGCAACTATAAACATCTTGATACCAATATGAGTTATCAAATGAAAGATTTCTTTAATGGCTATTTTAGAAGGGACCCATTGATGATGTGTATAAGTGTAGTTGTAACGATGATAATATAGTAAACTCGGGGAAAGATTAAAAATTTGAGAGTATTTTCGTCATCTTATTTGATCCTTAGTATAGTTGGTGGAGATCAGCAGGACTCCTACCATCATCTCATCATACACAGTGAAGGGTTATTACTGACTAACTGTGTGGCTTGGGGAAAGTTAACCACTGGGCAAACTAAATACGGCTATGTAGAATATGAATATTAAATCACTTTTTTCAGGGCAGTGCCTGTGGCTCAAAGGAGTAGGGCACTGGCCCCATATGCCAGAGGTGGTGGGTTCAAAGCCAGCCCTGGCCAAAAACTGCAAAAAAACCAAAAAACCAAAAAAACAAAAAAAAAACACAAAACAGCATAAATCACTTTTTTCATCTAAAAATTAAGGTAATAGCACATCCTTCAGAATTTTGTAGAATTAAGGTAAATCCCCTGGGGTTGAGCCTGCAGGTAGTGGACAGTCATTGTACATCAACTCCGAGTCTCTGAATGGCAGCCTGACCCTAAAGGGGCACTGGTTGGCCATGATTGATATAAACTGTCCTGAGTGTCAATCATTTCAGGAGGGTGGTAGGGTCAGAATTCCTGGCCTACCCCCTGCCATGTTCTCAAGGCTTCCTTTGGGAATTCCATAAAATGGATTGAGATAATCCGTTATCACCAAAGAAAGTTTTCACAGTTTGCAGAAATCTCAACCAAAAGCATTTATTCTCAAAATTAAATCCTCCTTACCCCCCTACACCGAATTTTCTGCATTTTCCTTAAAACTTTGGCACTGGCTATCACTTGTTTATACACACATTAATATGATATACAATTTAGCATGCCATTTTAATTTCAATATTTTGAATTTGTGAAACAATATTTGATAGCCCTCCTCAAAGAGATTGCTGTCTCTTGGGTGCTTTGCCTCCTGCTCAGGTGTGGGAAGTAACTGTCTAGGCCAGCATATATAGGATGTACAATATGTTTTAGTAAAACCTAAATTTTTGCAACTGTGAAGATTATTATTATTATTTTTTTTTTTTCTTCACTGTTCAAGGTTTATTGGGTAGTTCAGTTGGTATGACATTTGGGTAGTTGGTTGCACTGTTTACATGTAGATCTTTCTTTTTACATTATATGGCAATGTACACTACTGATAAATACAGTACACAAAATAAGATCAATT
>CAUYON010078209.1:0-136640 GCA_963573935.1 Arctocebus calabarensis | reverse complement strand
AGAGTGCTGTGGCATCACAGCTCACAGCAACCTCCAATTCCTGGGCTCAAGCGAGTCTCCTGCCTCCACCTCCCAAGTAGCTGGGACTACAGGCGCCCGCCACAACGCCTGGCCATTTTTTGGTTGCAGCCGTCATTGTTGTTTGGCGGCCCGGGCTGGATTTGAACCCGCGAGCTCAGATGTATGTGGCTGGCACCTTAGCCTGTTGAGCCACAGGCGTCGAGCCAGATATAATTTATTTCTGTAGTGAAACACTGGAATGTGCATTCAAATCAGAAACTGCTTTGCCAGTTGGCAGTGAAATTGACTCTTAGGGTTGATGATATTTAACATTTTCTTCATTTGAGTTTCAACAGCTTCAACGGCTGTTTGAAAAGGGAAGGTTGCTTTGTTAGTTTTCCATATGTGGTTTGTTAAAATTTTGGTTTCTAAATTATTTTCTGTAGTTCAGTGTCCAGTATAATTGCTTATGACTGTGGTCAACTTGACAACATTGAAAAGTATTCATTATTGCTTTGCGCTTCAGTATAATTAATGTCATGCTGGTTTAATTCACGTACTGAGATTTTTTTTTTTCTTTCAACTTGGTTTTTGTCTTTTCATTTTCTAAGCCCTAAATTGCCTACTTTATTTTGAAGGAGGCTGTCTGCATTAGTTTGGGAAGTCAGATACATAGAACATAATGCCAGAACATTTAATGAACCTGGAAGTGTAATCGCAAGATCAGCTAAAAAGATAACTGACCAACTTTTAAAATTTATCAAGTAAGTTATCTCATATTATAGATGTTGTATAAAAGACACTTTGCACATTGTACTCTTAACCATCTAGTTTTTATTATTTTCTGAATTGTATACTTTTAATGTTTCACTTAAGTGACATTTCTTTACATAGTTACTATAATTATAATTTTAGTAAAGAAATGAGAAATTGAATAATTCAGTTTTTCAGCTTGTTATAATTTTGAACTAATTTCATATGACAGAGATTTGCCATGTGCTCTTCATCTGTAGCCTTCCCTTAGGTTAACATTTTACTCACTGTAGTATACTTATAAACTGTTAAAATTAATCTTGCTATATATTGACTATGTTGAGTGTAGCATTTATTTGAATTTCACTAGTTTTACACCAGCATCCAGAATGCAATCCAGAATGCCTTTTACATTTAGTATTTTGTTTCCTTAGTCTCCTTCCCTTTTTTTTTTTTTCTTATATGACCTTACCATTTTGTGGATGTTGTTTACTTATTTTGTAGATTTTCTTATGATTAGATTTAGTGTCATTGTATTTTGGGTTTTTAAAATATCTTATGGTATTAGAGGGGCACAGATGTTTTTGGTTCATGTATTGATTTTATCATAAGTCAGTGTTATAAGTACACCCATCACCCAGATAGTGCTTATTATATTGGTTAAGTAGGTTTTTGCTCATCTCTCCCCTTCCCCCTACTTGATTTCCATTGTTTTATTTCTTGCCAGGCACATGTGAGCTCAGCAGTTAGTTCCATTTCACTATTTCATTCTTTTAGATGCTTCATTTAGGATAATGGTTTCCAGTTCTATCCAATATTGCCAAAGGCCTTGGTTCATCTTTCTTTGTGGCTAATATCGCATAGTATATATATATACCACATTTTGTTAATCCATTTGTGAATGGATGGGCAGTTTATTTGATTCCACATTTTTGTTTTTGTTTTGTTGTTGTTGTTGAGATTTTCTTTTCTTTTCTTTTGTTTTTTTGAGACAGTGTCTATGTTGCCCTTAGTAGAGTGCTGTAGCATCACAGCTCACAGCAACCTCAAACTCTTGGGCTTAAGCGATTCTCTTGCCTAAGCCTCACAAGTAGCTGGGACTACAGGTGCAGCTACAGTGCCCATCTACTTTTTTGTTGGAGTTGTCATTGTTTAGCTGGCCTGGGTTGGGTTCAAACCCGCCAGCCCTGGTGTATGGGGCTGGCACCGTAACCACTGAGCTACAGGCGCCGAATTAGTTGTTGAGATTTTCAAATGTCATGTAGAAATGGTTACAGACAATGAGATACTTTAGGAAATACAGTTCATGTCCTACTTTCCTTTACGTGAATGGGGAGCCCAGATTTGATGAATACTTTGCTTGACTTTTTTGATGTCTTGAACTTTTCATAGGTCTTTATTTTTCTTCAATTTGTTAACTATAAATTTAGCTCGGCACTTCTGTTGATCTTGTAGACTTTTTCATTGCATCAACATTTTTATTCTACAGCTCTCACTGGTATTTGACAGGTTCATTTCTGCATTTTTCAAATTCAGATGAACTAACTTTTTACACTAGCTGCTTTACAGAATGCTTTTAGTCCACTAATCTTGCGAGGACTGCACTTTTTAAAGTTTTTATGGCATTTGGAGTTTTCTAGTTTGGCTTTCTTAGAAATATCCCCTCTATCTTTTCCTTTATCTTCAGGAACCCAATTCTCACGAAGGGCCCAAAACCTATTGCAATTTGGTGGAAGGGAGGATTCATTTCATTGCATGGAGTACTTTTCTGATAGTCAGCTACAGAAATTCCAGGTTCTTCTTCAAATGAACCTGTATTACTCTCCTCTCTTTGATATACAACATCATCTTACACCTCATCATCTTCATCTGAGAGTTCTTGCCTTTCTTCATGAAGACTATAATCTTCCAAATCATGAGATTCAACTTCAGATTCTACACTAAATTGATCTGAAACTGAATCCTGATCATATCTTTCACCTGAATGTTCACTTACACCAGCATCAAGATCCAGATTTGATAGCGTCCCTGGAGACTCTTTGCTGTTGATTCTTTCACAGCAGATCTCCCTGATGACACTCAGAGCCAGGCCTTCATCAAAGGGAAGGGAAATACTATCAAATGTGTGATGTTTTCTCTGTCGTTCACCAGACAATTCCTCTGAATTTTCTTCCGTCTCACTAATTGCTGTCCTTCTGGATGAGGTAGATGGTCTAGAAACCAACTTTGAAGGTGAAGGTTTCTCTTCCTGTATTTCTTGCATAGGATCCTTTGATCACTCCCGCCTTTAAGGTGATGTTTGTTCTCACTCACAGATGTGCCTGAGTCTGATAATTCCTGCTGATTTACTACTACCAAGTTTCTGTAGATCATTGTATGTATTTTCTTGTGCTCTTTCACAGAGAAGCTTGGCATTCCAAACAAATCTCCTAGAAGATCATTTGAACAACATAAAGTATGTTGTTGCTTTTCATCATATAATTCTTCTGTCATAATATACTAGCCAAGGTAAAATATAGCTCTTTCATTGTGTAAGTGTCTTTTTTTGCACCAATAAACTTTAGCAACTTAGAAAGCAATAGTTTTGATCTAACTACAGTCTCCTGTTCCGAAGCTGGAATCTGTGAGGTGATTACATGTTAGTAGACACAGACATGTTGGTATTGCACATTTGCCTTCTGGGGGTTTTCACACCTGGGGTTGTTGGGTGGGGGAAAGAGGGGACTGTCCCTCATGGCTGGTCAATTCCCTTCATCGAGCATGAGGAATTCCAATGCCCTGGACCTTGGGGACCATTCCACTCTTAGGGCCCAGCCCATGGGGGACCCTGAAGGCATTAGTGGAGTACTAGGGGAGGAAGGGGCTCCTGGTGGCAGGACCTTGGTAAGTAGGGTCAGGCCCCACCCTCTAGTTTGGCTTCTGGCTTCATCTTCCTTCTAGTCACACAGGGATTTGTCAGCCCCACACAGAGCCGAGCTCGCCCACGCTTTGCGGCATGTGCCCCTGACCATCCAGTGGGGAGCAATTCCACATTTTAGTGATTGTGAACTGTGCTGTGATAAACATTTGAATTCAAGTATCTTCTTGATAGAATGATTTCTTTTCCTTTTGGTGAATAACCGGTAATGGAATTACTGGATGAAATGGTGGGTCTACTTTTAGTTCTTTGTAGAATCTCCATACTGTTTTGCATAGAGGTTTTACAAATCCCACCAACAGTGTTTCATTCTCTCTGCATCTACAACAGCCTCTATTCTTTTAAAATTTTTTTTATTTTTTACTGTTTTCTTTTCAGCATTAGGGTACTAATACATGTTTCATTGTGGCTTTAATTTGCCTTTCTCTGATAATTAGCAACATTGAGCATTTGTTCATATATTTGTCTTTTTGTAAAAGCTTCTGTTCATGCCTTTTGCCTACTTTTTATATTATTTATTTATTTTTTTTTTTTTTGAGACAGAGCCTCAAGCTGTCGCCCTGGGGCATCACAGCTCACAGCAAACTCCAACTCCTGGGCTCAAGCGATTATCCTGCCTCCGCCTCCCAAGTAGCTGGAACTACAGGCGCCTGCCACAGCGCCCGGCTATTTTTTGGTTGTAGCCGTCATTTTTGTGATGGGTGGGCCCGGGCTGGGTTCGACCCACCAGCTCAGGTGTATGTGGCTGGCACCTTAGCCACTTGAGCCACAGCCGCCGAGCCATTGTGGCCACTTTTTAATGGGGTTGTTAATATTTTTCTTACTGATTAAGTTCTTTGTAGGTTCTGGTTATTAGCCCTTTTTATCAGTTGTAGAGCTTGGGAATATTTTCTCTCATTCTGTAGGTTATCTGTTTGCTCTATTGATTATTTATTTACCTACGCAGAAGCTTTTTAATTTAATCAAGTTCCATTTATTTAGTTTTGTTGTTACTGTGATTGCCATTGGGGTCATCTTCATATAATTTTTTGCTTAGGCCAGTATCTAG
Source organism: Arctocebus calabarensis (assembly GCA_963573935.1). NCBI lineage: Eukaryota > Metazoa > Chordata > Mammalia > Primates > Lorisidae > Arctocebus > Arctocebus calabarensis. Next base: position 131,922 of record CAUYON010078209.1, on the reverse strand, counting down.
AAGAGTTTTTCCAACATTTCCTCCTAGAATTCTTATGGTTTCATGCCTTATATTTGTCTTTTATTCATTTTGAATTAGAGTAGTGAGAGATACGGATCCTTTTTCATTTTTCTGCATGTGGCTGTCCAATTTTCCTAGCAATTTTTAATGAATAGGGCTTCTTTTCCCTAATGTATATTGTTGTCTGTTTTGTCTAAGTTCAGTTGGCTATGTTGATGATTTTGTGTGCATTGTCTGTTCTACTCCATTGGTCTAGGTCTCTATTTTTGTGCCAATACCAACCTGTTTAGGTTACTATAGCCTTATATTGATGGTTTGAAGTCTGGTAATGTGGTGCTTCAGCTTTTTTTTTTTTTTTAGCAGCTTAGGATTGCTCTGGCTATTCAGTCTCTTTTCCGAAGTATAGAATTAATTTTTTATAGATCTATTAAATATGCTTTGGTATTTTGATGTGAATTGAATCTGTAAATCACTTCAGGTAACATGGACTTTTTTTGAGATAGAGTCTCACTGTGTCGCCCTCGGTAGAGTGCAGTGGCAGTCACAGCTCACAGCAACGTCAAACTCTTGGACTTTAGTCTCTTACCTCAGCCTCCCACGTAGATGGGACCATAGGTGCCCACCACAATGCCTGGCTATTTTCTTTTTTTTTTGGTTGTAATTGTCATTTGGTCTGGGATCAAACCCACTACCTCTGGTGTATGTGGCTGGCGACCTAGCTTCTGAGCTGCAGGCACCAAGCCGACATTTTAACAGTGTTGATTTTACCAATCCATTAACATGATATGTTTTCCCATTTGTTTGTATCATCTGCAGTTTCTTTCCTCAGTATTTCATATTTGTCTTTATAAAGGTCTTATACCTCCTTGGTTAGATATATTACTGGGTGTTTTATTTTCTTGTTGCTATTGTGAATGGTATTGAGTCTTTGATTTGACTCTCAGCTTGACCGTTATTGGTGTACAAGAATGCTGCTGATTTGTGTACATTGATTTTGACACCTAAGACTTTGCTGAATTTATTGATTCCAGGAGACTATTGGTGGAGTCTTTTGGAGTTGTTTTATGTCCTGTGATATTGTTTTACATGTGTGAATATTCCATAAATTTTTTGCATTATATCAGTTTGAAAACTGATCTGGAAATTGAGACATTCTAGTCTATTCTAGTGGATATATTTGGGATGTTAGACAAATTATGTATTTTGAATTTCCTTCAACATGAGTGAGTTTTGCTTTTTACTTAAATAACCTTTTTATATAACTATAAGAATTATATAGGTTTGGCTCCATAGCTCAGCGGTTAGGGCACCGGCCACATGCACTGGGGCTAGTGGGTTTGAACCTAATCCGAGCTTGCTACAAACAAAAAAATAGCTGGGTACATTGTGGCAGGCGCATGTAGTCCCAGCTACAAGGGAGGCTGAAGCAAGAGAACTACTTGCATCCAAGAGTTTGAGGTTGCTGTGAGCTGTGATGCCATTGCATTATACCAAGGGCAACATAGTGTGATTGTCTCAAAAAAAAAAAAAAGAAAAAAAAATTAGAGAAAACAGTTTATAAACAGTCCTATCACTTTCAACATCTACTTAAAAACTAGGGAATAAATGGTTCCTATCAAATTTCTTGGTGGATTCTGTTCTAAGTCTTGGGGACTCAGACTTAAGTTACCTCTTGCTTAGAACCCACTTTTTTCTACTTCAGGAAAATATCTACTTTTGTTTTATAGATATTCCTATGTGGCGTTCATTTCTTTCTTCTTTGGGTAATAGTGGGGTTAAGATATTATTTGCTTTTACTTCATTTTCTTGTTTTTTTTCTATTATCTTTTGCCTTATGTCAACTGTTGTCCTGATGCTTCCTGTATGAATGCTAGTGATGATATTTGTAAAAACTCATGCATGTGTTCATCCACTTGAGACCTGATATTATTTTCTGTATATAAAGAAAAAAAGAAACCCTTCAAGTTTCTAAATTGTCCCGTTGTTTCCACAGAAGATTGGGTTAAAACCTAGCATTCCTCGTTATTTCCTGTATATAAACAAGAAAAGAAGCCCTTCAAGTTTCTTAATATGGCCCGTTGTTTCCACAGAAGATTGGGTTAAAACCTAGTATTCCTCTTTTGAAATTAGATATATGTAGTTTGGGAAATGGTTATCTTAATGTTTAATTTGAATCTTTTATAATAGTAAATCTATCTGTGTACTATTAAAGTGAAAATTTGCTTTTTAGGAATCAACACTGTACAAATATCTCAGAACTTTCTAACACATCTGAAAACGACGAGCAAAATGCTGAAGATTTGGTATGAAGTTATTTGATTTTATAGTCATTTTTTGTTAATTTCCAATGGTAATTTACAGAGTGATGTAGGCTGGACGAGGTGGCTTATGCCTATAATCCTAGCACTCTGGGAGGCTGAGGTGGGTGGATTCCTTGAGTTCAGGAGTTGGAGACCAGCCTGAGCAAGAGGGAGACCCAATCTCTAAAATAGCTGGGCATTGTGGTGGGCGCCTATAGTCCCAGCTATTCGGGAGACTGAGACAAGAGGAACACTTGAGCCAAGAGGTTGAGGTTGCTGTAATCCATCATGGCACAACATACTACCAAGGGCAGTTAAAGTGATAACTCTGTCTCAGACAAAACAAAAAAATAAAAAAGGAGATAGAAAATGTTGGTTACTTAATATCACTGCTTGCTGTATTCCAATGAACTATGAAAATAGGGCATTTGATAAAAATATATGTTTTTGAATTTTGTGGATAAATGATTTGTTTTAGTCAATAATTAATACCAGTTAAACATATCTAACTTTAGGTATTGAATATATTCTCTTTTCAAATATTAAACTAGTGAAAGGTTTATTATAAAGAAGGCCTTGGAAATTTTTTTGTAAAACCAATATTTGACTGTTGGGTTGAATTATAATTAAAGATTAGTGAACCTGATCATACTCAAAATGCCCTAATGTCCTTTACTCAAGATAATGCTGGCGTGTAAGTGGCAATGGCATTGTGTAATTTATTTTATACAGAAGAAGGCTGTGGTAGGAAGATGTGGGAAAGATGTTCTTTAAAGACAGAATGTTAATATCCACAAACCTTATTATAGTTTATTGGGTTTTTCCTTAGTATATATTGGAATAAAAATGGACTTACTAATAAATGATTCAGGGAATAAGACGTGTATAGAACACAAGATTCAAGAACTGTAGGAGACTGAGTTTCTGAGGTTTTATGGATAAAGATAAAACATAGATTTTTTATTTAGGAAATGCAAAAGGCATCTTTTTCTAGTTATAACTTTGAATTTCAGAATTAATATATATTCTTAGGGAATAAAAAGGGATTTTATAAGGACGGTTAGTTTTTTGAAAACTGGGTGCCACAAAAATCCTTCTAATATGTCTTTGGACATTTTCTTATTATGTTATAACTCTGGTACGACCAGATGTCTTTGATATACCTTTTTATTAAGGGTATTTTATTTCTAATGTGAATACTTACGGTTCTCTGATTTTATTCCTAGGATGATAGTGATCTTCCTAAAACATCTTCTGGAAGAAGGAGAGTAAGTTATTCTGCATGATTGACTTCTATGGTTTGTTTGTTCTTTGTTTTAATATCTATTTATGATTTCAGGTTTTGTCTTTGCAAAGTTACATTGATAGGGATTTTGAATATTTTATAAGAGAAGTGGGAGAAATCAGTGGAAAGTGTTAGTGAAAGAGTTGGGATTTAGACTATATTCTCTATGAGATAAGAGGGATAAAAGATGATTGAAAAAATAAGGGATAAGCCCTGAAGAGACTCAAGGGCTAAAAAATTTAATAAAAATGTGGTGGGGGAAAGTGTTAAAGCAAAGACAAGAATAAGCAGAAAAGTATGTTAAGTCCATGGCCAGTAAGGTCACTACTGGCCTGATGGGTATAAAGATTGTATGGTGGAGTAAGCAAAGTGAATGTGTCTGGCTGTTACATTGCGACCTGATTATGGTAATTTACAAATTGAAGGATTTCATTTAAATTGAAAGTAGACAATCAGTTGCACGGCCAAAATAGAGAAATATAATTTGAAGGACAAGAAGAAAAGATGAATTAAGAGTTCATTGCAAGACCAGGCAAGGTGGCTAACGCTTGTAATCCCAGCACTCTGGGAGGCCAAGGCAGGTGGATTGCTTGAGCTCCCAGGCATCAGACCAGCCTGAGCAAGAGCGAGACATGCCTCTAAAAATAGCCAGGCATTGTGGTGGGCATCTTTAGTCCCAGCTACTGGGGAGGCTGAGGCAAGAGAATCGCTTGAGCCCAGGAGTTTGAGGTTGCTATGAGCTGTGATGCCACTGCACTCTACTGAGGGCGACAAAGTTGAAACTGTCTCAAAAAAAAAAAAAAAGAAGTTCATTGCCAGTAGCAGAGTGAAGGATGGGAACCTATTTAAGGATAATGTTAGAAATGAAGAGGAAGGGAAAGTGATGAACTTTTTCGTTGGGGCGGGGAGAGAACGACAAAGTCTTGCTCTGTTGTGTAGGCTAGAATAGAGTATGGCCTCAGCTTAGCTCACGGCAACCTCAAACTCCTGAGCTCAAGTGATCTTCATGCTTTAGTCTCCCAAGTAGCTGGAACTACAGGCTCATCCCTCCATGCTTAGCTAAATTTTGCCATTTTTAGTACAGATAGGGCTTTCACTCTTGACTCAGGCTAGTCTGACCTTCAATGATCCTATCACTTCAGCCTCCCAGGATGTGAGGATTATAGAGGTGAGCCATCACACCTAGCCCGATGAAGTGTTTTAAGGGGAATATTACTGAGGATTTCGTGATTTAACTTTTTTTTTTAAATAGAGATTTGTTAGGGGATGAAGTTGAGGCACAAAGGAGAAGGATATTTGGAAATAAATTTAGGAAGTGTGTCATCAGCAACCCTTAAAGTTTTAATGTTATAGATTATATAAATGTAAAGTTTATTAATGTGAAAATGCTTTAAATACTTTAACCCAGAGAATTTTAAATATCATCCAGTTGTTCAAGTTTAAGCTTTTTACCAAATAATTTCTACCATGTGCTCCCAAGTAACATTGAGAAGTTAGACCTGAGTTAGTTTCATCAGATTATCATTTGATTTTGTTTCTTTTTATTTATTTTTTATTTTTTTTAGAGACAGAGTCTTACTTTGTCGCCTTTGGTCGAGTGCTGTGGCGTCACAGCTCACAGCAACCTCCAGCTCTTGAGCTTAGGTGATTCTCTTGCCTCAGCCTCCCAAGTAGCTGGGATTACAGGTGCCTGCGACAATGCCTGACCATTTTTTTGTTGCAGTTTGGCCAGGGCCAGGTTTGAACCTGCCACCTCAGTATGTGGGGTTGGCAACTACCCACTGAGCCACAGGCGCCGCCCATTTAATTTTGTTTCTAAGGTTTTAGTATTAGTGTATTTGTTTGCTGTGTGCGCTGTAGCAAATGACAGATTTAGTTGCTTAAATAAACAAAATGTATTAACTTCACAATTCTGTAGATTAGAAGTTTGTGTGGATCTTACTGGGCCTAAGTCATGATCTTGGCATGGCTGGAAACTCGAGTGGAAAGTTCTTTGTGTTTTCCAGCTTCTAGAAGTTGTCCCCATTCCTTGGCTATGGCCTCCTTCTACCACCTTCAAGCCAATAGCATAACATCTCTCAGTCTCTCTCAGACTCTGACCCTTCTGCTTCCTTTCCTCTTATAATGACCTTTTGTGATGACACTGACCCTGGGCAGTTAATCTAGGATAATCTCCTACCTCAAGGTCCATAAATTTACTTAACATGTGCAAAGTACCTTTTCTCGTAAAAGGTAACACAGTCAACATAGTCATAGGTTGTGAGGATTCTGATGTGGACATCTTGGTGTTGGGGCTTTTATTTCCTATTGCACTATAAAATACAGTTCATATTCAGTTAAAACAAATCTTACAAACTTGGAAGGAGAACACCCTTTTATTGGATATTGTGCCCTTTGCTGGAGAATGCTTTTCATAATTAACTGTGCAATTTTTCTGAAATTGGCAGATCATATCAAAGTGTGTCATGGCTAGTTTTAAATTTTCGTTTCTAGAAAAATGTGTTGAGAACAACATATGTGACATTGGGTTTTAACAGAAAAAGTTGATTTTTCTAATTATAGTCACAATTCTTTTTTTTGTTTGTTTTTTGAGACAGAGCCTCTAGCCATCACCCTGGATAGAGTGCTGTGGCATCATAGCTCACAGCAACCTCCAGCTCCTGGGCTTAAGCGAGTCTCTTGCCTCCGCCTCCCAAGTAGCTGGGACCACAGGCGCCTGCTACAATGCCGAGTCATTTTCTGGTTGCAGCCGTCATTGTTGTTTGGCGGGCCCGGGCTGAATTCAAACCCGCCAGCTCAGGTGTACGTGGCTGGCGCCTTAGCCCGTTGAGCCACAGGCGCCGAGCCATATAGTCACAATTCTTAATGACACACAATGTAAAAAGATAATAGCTCAGTTGCCTTTTGCTGTAGTCTTATACTATTGTACTTTTTTTCCCCCCTAAGACCGAAAACACTTTAACTATTGTGAATGTATTTTTAGGTCCATGATTGGAAAAAAAGAAGCAGCAGAGCTACTAACTATGTTGAAAGCAACTGGAAGAAACAGTGTAAGGAACTAGTGAACTTAATTTTTCAATGTGAAGATTCTGAACCATTTAGACAACCTGTTGATTTGGTTGAATATCCAGTAAGTTTTCATCGTTTGAATGTTTGGGGCTTTTATTATTTTGTGGCAAGGAGATTGGGCATTTAAATTGGACTTTAAAGTGTGAGACAATTAGACTTTATTTTAGCTTTTTTTCTTTTTTCCTCTGTAGTTAACTATAGCAATGCTGTTTTACATAATTTTCTTGGATTTATAGAAAATCTTAAATTATTAAAGAATTCTGACTTAAACAGTGTTATGTAATAATGGATGATTCTCTATAGATTTCTATTATCTAAATGGGCCCACCACCAGGAAAGCTATGTATTGGATAAAAGTATCTGTTTTTACTCCTTACATAGGGGAATTCGAAGATGAGCTTAAAAAAAAAAGATTATAATAGCACTGATATATTGTAGGAAGTTTGGAAATTATAGAGAAGTCGTGTAACTTAGGAAATAAAATTAATCTTGTGTCCCACTATCAAGAAATATATACATTAACATTTTGATGTATTTTTTTCCATTTTGTCTTTGTGTCTTTACCTGTTTTTAAACATTAATGAATCTTAAGATTCTTTTAAGCTTTTCTCTTGCTCCTGTCATTTCAAATATGTTAGAGATCTAGTACATTTACATTTCTAAAAGCAGGAAATGAATTTTTGAAGTAATTTATTGTTTTTAAAACCTAGGACTACCGAGATATTATAGATACCCCAATGGATTTTGGAACAGTAAGGGAAACTCTAGATGCGGGAAATTATGACAGTCCTTTGGAATTTTGCAAAGACATCCGGTTGATATTTAGCAATGCAAAAGCATATACACCAAACAAAAGATCAAAGGTAATTTTTTGAGTGGTTTATAAAGTGTGTCTGTGTAGATGATTTTCTACTTGCTGGGAAAGATTGGAACTGTTGCGTGACCGGAGACACAAGGGGCTATAGCTTTGCCTCAGGTGTAGATCCACACTGTAATGTTAAGAAGGGCACAAGAAGCAGGCTATAAGCTCTGTTGTGGCATGTAGCAAATTAACTTTATTTCTGACTACCTTATATACTTTTGTAGTCATGTGCACACTTAATCTATGATGTACAATTTTCATTATTTGACTTAAAACTTAAGTGGCAGAGATCCTGTCCCGGAAAACAGCACAATACTTTTTTACTTTTAGGTCTTAAAAAATCTGCATAAAAATAAGAGAGACAGAGCTATAGGAGAACTATTTCCTCATGTACTTAACAAGTTAACCTTAAATGGGTCTTTGACTTTGTTTCCCCACAGTGCTAAGATCTTTAGGCATTTGACACAATGTAAAGACATTTTGTCAACCTCTGGATCATTCATCCAGGCGAGAACCTAGGAGACAATGGCTGCAAAAGCTTCAAAGTATCTGTTCCCTGATGATCAGAAAACAGTCTTTGTGTTTGCCTCAGGGTTGCCCAAATCTATTGCTTTTTCTGTGAAGGCAAAAGCCAGTTTAACCCATTAGTGGCTTACTTAAATGAGATGAGACTTACATGTGGGGATTTCTAACACCACGAAAGAAAAGAATTCTCTGTAGCTAGTGCCTAGAGTAGTGCTGGGGCAGTGGGAAGAGAGAGGAAAAGAAGACTTTTTTTTTTTTAAAGTAACTCAGAGGAGTTGTTGGATGATATTTGGAAAATGAAATGTTTTTCTGTTTATCCATGGGAACGCAAATGGAAATGGTAAATTTGAACAAGACTGCTAGAATGCTATGCCACGCTTTTTGGACTTGATCGGTGGTGGCACCAACTGGGAGCTGCTGGAAAACTGTACAGCGTTTTTTAAAGATGATTGTCAGGCTCGGCGCCTGTGGCTTAGCGGGCTAAGGCACGAGCCACGTACACCTGAGCTGGCGGGTTCGAATCCAGCCTGGGCCCGCCAAAAAACAATGACGGCTGCAACCAAAAATGGCCCGGTGTTGTGGCGGGCGCCTGTAGTCCCAGCTACTTGGGAGGCAGAGGCAGGAGACTCACTTGAGCCCAGGAATTAGAGGTTGCTGTGAGCTGTAATGCCACAGCACTCTGTCCAGGGTGACAGCTTGAAGCTCTGTCTCAAAAAAAAAAAAAAATGGTTGTCATCTCAGTAGGTGACAGGCTAGGGCGCCCGGCACGCGGGAGTGGGTCCATCTGGGTCCATCTCCACCGTCCCCCACCCCTGGCGGTCCCCAATGCGCTTTCAGGCAGGAGGGACCAGGGAGAGAGACATGTCTCCAGGTACAGCGCCTGAGTGTCCCCTCCACGGCCCCAGAGTGGGCAGGGAGGCGGGTTTCCCGGTAGCTTTTCCGACCTAGGCCCCTTTGGTCCCCAAGGCCACGTCCAGTCGGGGAGTAGAGCCCCCTCGCGCGTCCCCAGCTCCCCTACAAGCTTTGGAGTCCCGGCAGCAGCCACCAGGATCCACCGCGACGGCCAGCGACCTCCCGGAGCAGCCGTCGGACCGAGGGCCCGAACCCCGGGGCGCCCGGCTCGCAGAGCGGGTTCCGGGCTCCGCGGTCCCGCGTCCGGCGCGCGCCGCGGGGTCACGTGGGGCGGCCGGGCCACGTGACCGGCGGGCCGGGCGCCCTCGCGCCGCCTAGCGCCCCTCCCCGTCGGCGGCTGGGCCCGGTCGCAGCGCGCCGCAGCAGCCGGCCTCGCAGGTAGCGGGTGGGCGCGGAGGCCGCTTCCCTCCCGGCCTTCCCGGCGTCCCCTCCCCGCCGCCGGGCGCGCCCCGTGACGCCCGCGCCGCCCCCTGGGGCTCCGGGGAGGGACGCGGCGGCCGCCCGGCCCCTCGGGGGAGGGGAGGGGAGGGGGAGGGGCGCGGTTCTCGGAGCTGAGGACGCGGCTCCGCTCCAGGCTGAACTTTGTCACCGCGGTGGGCGGCGTTCGGCCGAGGGGCCGCCCCGACTCCCCGGCGTCGCCGCCGCCCCCGGGCAGCGCTGTCACAGCCGCGCTCCCGACTGTCCCGTCCCCTGCGGCGCGCGGTCGGCAGAGGAAGGTTCCCCGCGGGCGGTGGACGGAGCCAAAGACATTTCTCTGGCCCTGCCCCTGCTCCTTTATTAAGATGATCATGCAGCACGCTCAGTTTTGCTCCTGTAAGTGGCTTTTTGTTTTGATTTATTTGCACGCGAGACACTTCAAAACCGTCTGCAGAACTCTTTGAGCAAGGAATTACAGTGTCATAAAGGACTCTTCTGATAACGCTTAAAAAAAACTAGATTTATGGTCTTATTTGTTCTTACCCTATTTTTTGTGGGGGAGGATTACAGCCTTCAGGGGGCAAAAACTGAATTTCCGAAACTGGTTTTTATTGTGGATTAATAATCAAAATGTCAAAGTGTATGATGCCATAAGAAATGAAAAAAATGATTGAGCCTTGAGAGCAGTTGACAATGTGCTTTAACTGCTTTCAGGATTAAATATGTGTGTTTACATTTAGATTTTATTAACATAGTTAATTTGTGGGGTGAGTTCTGATCCATTTAATCCATTGTATGAAGACCAGTCCATTTATTAATACTTCTTTGTCTCAAAAAAAAGACAAAAAGAGTCTTAAGCTTCATCCTGGGTAGAGTGCTGGACGTTACAGCTCACAGCAACCTCCAGCTCCTGGGCTTAAGCTATTCTTTTGCCTCAGCCAGACTACAGGCGCCCATCACAGTGCCCAGCTATTTTTTGGTTGTAGTTGTCATTGTTCTTTGGCAGGCCTGGGCAGGATTCCCACCTGCCAGTTCCAGTGTATGTGGCTGGCGCCCTAGCTGGTGAGCTACAGGCACCAAGCCAATTTATTAATACTTCTAAACAGGTCCTTTTTCTTCTACACTTACTCTATTTCTCTCAAAGAGGAAATATATTCATCTCTAAAGAGATTTCTTTAGCAAGTGATTTTTGTTTGCATAATCCAAATGATCAATGAGAACTTCAGAAAACAAATGGCCCCAAAATGCAAAGCTGTCAAGCTTGTAACTTTAAGAAAAATCTTTGGAAATTTAAATTTTTTTAAATTAAAGAGTGCTGCCAGATGCGGTGTCTCACACCTGTGATCCTAGCACTCTGGATTGCTTGAGCACAGGAGTTGGAGACCAGCCTGAGCAAAGTAAGACCCATCTCTGCTAACAACAGAAAGCCTAGCCAGGTGTGGTGGTGCACACCTGTAGTCCCAGCTATTCAGGAGGCTGAGGCAAAAGGATTGTTTGAGATCAAGACTTTGAGATTGCTGTGATGTCTTGATACTGCCTAGGGCCACAGAAGTGAGAGTCTGTCTTAAAAAAGAGTGTTGAGGGGTGGCACCTGTGACTCAGTGGGTAGGACGCTGGCCCCATATACTGAGGGTGGCGCCCAACAAACCTGCCCCCAGCCAAACGGCAACAGAAATAGCCAGGCAATGTGGCGGGCACCTATAGGCCAGCTACTGTGGAGGCCGAGGCAAGAGATTGCCTAAGCCCAGGAGCTGGAGGTTGCTGTGAGTTGTGATGGTACGGCACACTACTAAGGGTGACAAAGTAAGACTCTGTCTCTTAAAAAAAAAAAAAAAAAAGGTGCTGATATGTTCCAGCAAGTGGTTGCCTCATCTTAATGGGAGGTGAGGAATCTGAGACAGTATTCTCCTTTTCTTAAGAATCATTGTGGGAAGAGTGAAACTATGAAAAAAAGAGGAAAACCTTTGTTATGATATTTCTTCTGTGTGTATTACATTAAACAGGACGTCATGCCTAGGAAACAAGATTTGGATGCTTAAGCCTCCACACAAGGCTTTAGGACACCTTAAAAAAATATTGCATGGGGGGTGGCTCAGGGAGTGGGGCACCGGCCCCATATACTGGAGGTGGCGGTTTCAAGCCCGGACCCTGGCCCCAAACTGCAATATATATTATGGGTTTTTAAAAACATAAAAGTTAGCTGGGCATGGTGGCTCACACCTGTAATCCTAGCACTCTGGGAGCCTGAGGCTGGTGGATTGTCTGGGCTCAGGAGTTCAAGAGCAGCCCAAGCCAAAGCAAGACCTCATCTCTAAAAAAAAAAAGCAGCTGGGTGTTGTGATAGGTGCCTATAGTCCCAGCTGCTGGGGAAGCTGAGGCAAGAGAATTGCTTGAGTCTGAGAGCTGGAGGTTGCTATTAACTGTAATGTCACAGCACTCTACCCAGGGCAACAAAGTAAGACTGTCTAAAAAAAAAAAAAAAAAGGACAAAAGCAAAAAAACCTACAAGTATCTAGTTAGTGGAACAATTTGTCCGGTTAATTTTGATTTAAAAAGAATGAAAAAAAAGAATCCTAGAAGTATCACATATTGTTGTACATGTTGAATGCAAAATAGGGGTGTCGGAGATGGGAGGCCAGGCCACCAGCCCCAACCCATAAAACTGTCCGGACACAGACCACTATACATTTTCACTCTGGGAATGTCTCGTTCAGGTCTCGGTTGCCGAACCACCTTAGAAGTCACAGTCAATGTTAGTGGGAGCGAGCATCTCAGCAGCAGTCTGTCAGTCTCAGTAGGAGTAACCACAACTAGCTTCTCCTGAGGCTATTTATAGAAGCAATACTCCACAGGTGTGGAGACTGCTGTGCAATAATGTCGTTGTTCTCATCTCAATCACGAGAAACCAATGATGTTAATCCCTTCCCCATTCCCGTATCACCAAAGTATTTCTCACAGGTTCCTCCTACGTAGGGGTGTCATTGATAAGTGTTGGCTGAATTTAACCAGAATAGACTTAGCAGAGGAGATGAATGAATAAAATAATTACCTAAATCAATTATGTATTTGACCCACAATATGAACTTAATTTTAAAAAAATTTTTCAAGTATATTTAGTCCACAACATACTTATTTTTTTTAACTTTGCAAACAAAATGGAAGAAAATTTAGAAAATACAAGTAGAAGAATATACAGGACCTGTAATAATACTTTCTAATGATAACATTTAATATTTTGGGTTATAATTTGCAAATTTTTCAACTTTTTGCATACAAATTTCTTGGGTTCCTGAGTTCAGATAGCAAGATCTCAGATTGTAAGGAATACTGTTATAGCCAAAGCTAGCTCATTCCTGAGTTTAGGAGAGCCAGGAGCAAGTTTTGGTAATGAAGAGCTTACCCCAATCTACTTGATTCTTGAGTTTAGATGATTTTGATAGCAAGAATTCAAATATCTAGGGATACCTCTATATTCTTGAGTTATTAGATACACTTTAAAAAATGAGTTCATGTTCATGCATACCCAATAACGAATTGTAAGGTGTGAAATAACTTGAGGAAGTGATGAATCTCATCCAGGGAAGACTAGATTCCCTGGCTTTTCTGAGATTAACATTTCACTGGGTTTGCTCTTTGCCAGGGTATTCTTTCTGAAGCTTAAGAAAAGATTCTTGTTTTATAATTAGACAAGGTCTGTCCCCTCTCAAGTGCTTCAATCCTGAATTCAAGTAGTATAGTGGAGACAGACAGTAGTATTGTCTACAGCTGTGGTAGGTCGTTTCTGAAGATGACCGCCGGGTCCTCCCCTCAGGTGATGGACTTGTTTTGATCAATGGAAGGTGGTGGAGGTGATACTATGCCGTTTCTGGCTTAGTCTTTAGGAGGTATAGCAGGTTTGGCTGTCACTCTCTTGAAAGCAGATCCGCCTGTTGACATGTGGAATCTTGGGCTAGAAAAGGGGGACAGAGACTCCCACATGTGTGAGGGAAGCTCGTTTTAGCCTGAGTTGGGCTCCCAGTGCCTGCCAGCACATGAGTAACCCCAGCTGAGTGTGCTCAAAACACAGACTAGAGAAAAATAATAAATTGGCATTGTTTTGAGCCTTGGAATTTTGGGACAGTATGTTACTCTGCAGTAGATAACTGAAACAACTACACAGCCTCATGTATGATAAAACTCTCGGTCACAGATGAGTCATATATAAGTTGTACTCAGTAATCTCATCAACAGATCAAGCAGTATGCTTTAGAGATAAATCTTTTTTTCTTCCCCCACCTCGAGACAGACCCTTAAGCTGTCACCCTGGATAGAGTGCTGTCGCTTCACAGCTCACAGCAACCTCCAATTCCTGGGCTCAAGCGAGTCTCCTGCCTCTGCCTCCCAAGTAGCTGGGACTGTAGGCGCCCGCCACACCGCCTGGCCATTTTTTGGTTGCAGTCGTCATTGTTGTTTGGCGGGCCCGGGCTGGATTCGAACCTGCCAGCTCAGGTGTACATGGCTGGTGGCTCAGCGAGTAGGGCACCGGCCCTATGTACTGAGGGTGGCATGTTCAAACCCAGCCTCAGCCAAACTACTAAAGCAGAAAAATAGCCGGGCATTGTGGTGGGCGCCTGTAGTCCCAGCTACTCAGGAGGCTGAGGCAAGAGAATTGCCTAAGCCCAGGAGTTGGAGGTTGCTATGAGCTGAGTGATGCCACAGCACTCTACCGAAGGTGATAGAGTGAGACTCTGTCTCTATAAAAGAATAAATAAAATAATAAATCTTTACATCATGTGAAAATATACTTACCAAATTAGTTAAACTGAAGACTGGCTTTATTTCATCCTCTATAAGGTAACTGTTTAATAAAGAAAATCATGTTTGTATAATTGGCTGTCATTTGTATGTGTGATTGTTACAAATTTTTTGTTTTCTTTAAATAGAGATGAGGTCCCACTCTGCCACCCAGGCTGGAGCGTAGTGGGACAATAAGAGCTCATTGCAACCTTGAGCTCCTAGGCTGAACCTATCCTCCTGCTTCACCCTACCCCATAGAAGAAACTATAGCGTATGTCACTATGCCTGAGTAATTTTCAAAAATATTTTCTAAATTAAAAAAGAATTTTTTTTCAGGAGTAGATAGGGTTTTACTATATTGCCCTGGCTGGTCTCAAAATCCTGGCCTCAAGTTGATCCTGCCTTGGCCTCCCAAAATGCTGGGATTACAGGTGTGTGCCACCATGCCTGGCTGCCTTATGAGTTTTAAGCAAACACTGTGAAATGATTATTTGCTGCGTTTTAAAAAAATTACCTATTGCTGAGATAATGGATGTGTGATGTTTCTCTTACAGTTTGCCATTTGATGAAATTAGCACCATGCATGTAGTTAAAATCCTTGTTGGAAAAATATTAAGATCCACAGGAATGAGAGATGCTTTTCAAAGGTCAAGGAGAATGATCTTCAGCGAACGGTTATTTCTAATGTGTATGTCACAGGTTTCTAAACAAATAAAACGATGGAGCACTTTTGTCATTGCTCGGAAAATACTGAGAAACTTTCTATTCCAGTTCTGTTGAGACCAGCGTTTTGTTTTTAAATTCCTCTTTCTTGGAGAAGAAAGTCTCATAGCAGATCAGATGGCACCTTTAGAGACGTGTGTTCTCCGTCTTCTGCTCTGTGTCTTACCATTTTACCAGGTTTTCCTAAGTGCTCTTTCCCATTTTCTCTGCTGGCTGCTCTTCAGGCTTCACCTTTTTTTAAATTTTATTTATTTGGTTTTTTGCAGTTGCTCCACTCCATCTTTTATTGTACCTGTCTCCTTACTCTTAGTAAAAAGCCTTATCTCATTCATCACAGGGGTAAATCGGTGACCTCAGAAAAGAATGTCCCCAAATGCACAATCAAAACCACAGTGAGATACCACTCAACACCCACCAAAATGGCTATAATAAAAAAGACAGGCTGGCAGGGTGGCTCACGCCTGTAATCCTAGCATGCTAGGAGGCTGAGGCGGGAGGATTGTTTGAGCTCAGAAGTTCAAGACCAGCCTCAAACTATCTGGCCATTGTGGGTGTCTGGAGTCCCAGCTACTGGGGAGACTGAGGCAGGAGGATCCCTTGAGCCCAGAAGTTTGAGGTTGCTGTTAATTAGGCTAATGCCGGGGCACTCTAGTTTGGGCAACAGAGTGAGACTGTGTCTCGACAAAAAAGGCAATCATTGTTGGTGAGGATGTGGAGAAATTGGAAGGAACCCTCGCACGTTGCTGGTGGTACCTATAACGCAGCCTTACCTCGGGGAGAGAATGATGAGAGAATGAATATTCCCCCACTCTGGCCCCCCAACCTGTGAGCTACTTTGTTTGTACCCATCCTTTCTCCTCTTCTGAGTTATAAGGAAAGACTTTCCCCCTTTCTATAACTTCTCCTATACCTCTGCTTCAGATTCTGTTCCCTGCCACTTTTTCAGGAAATCTGGTTTAGTTGTATCCTGTCCTCCTCTGAGCCTTGTCTCTCTCGGCTCCTGCCTGTTAGCGTTAAACATCTTCAAGTCCCTAGCAAGTCTAAAATAAAAAGTTTAATGAAAACGTCCCTCAGCGGCATCTCGTTCTGTCATTACTGCCCTGTTTCTCTTCTTTCCTTCGTAGTTTTCTTGAACAAGTTGTTTATACTCATGTTTTCTTCACCTTCTGTGTACTTCTCAACCTGCCGTACTCGGGCTTTTTCTGCCCACACCTCACCAAGACTCTCCTTGTGAAATCCAGGGGACATTCTCGGTGCTCACCTTGCAGGTGTCTCAGCACCATTTGACACAACGTAGCTCCCTGTGGCATGCGCTCTCCTGTTCCCTCCTCCTCTGTCCCTTCAGTCTCTGAGGTACTCCTTGTACCTTCACTGATAGAGTTCCTTAGAGTTCTGTTCAAGTCCTCTGTTCCTACACCACCTTTCCCTGGGTGATCTCATGCCAAGTTCTCAAATCTCCAACGCAGACCTCTTTCTTGAGCTTCTGCTTTATGAATCTGTCTGTGGGTCATGCCTATTTTCATATCTCACTGGAGTACAATTCCTTGTCGCCCCTGAAACCTGCTGTGTTCTGTGTCACAGTGAGTGGTGGTCCAGTTTGTCGCTGTGCTAGTATCTGGGTGTAATCTTCGGCCCTGCCTTTTTCCTTACCCAAAGTCCCTGAGTCCTCATGAGTCTCGCTCTCATCTAGTTTTTTCCATTTCCTTGATGGGGGGTTGCATCTGTCTTTTGGGGCTTATTGTAGCCACCTTGGGCTCCCTCTAAGCCAGCGGTTCTCAACCTGTGGGTTGCAACCCCCCCCTTTTTTTGAAGAGACAGAGTCTCATTTTATCGCCCTCGGTAGAGTGCCGTGGCGTCACAGCTCACAGCAACCTCCAACTCCTGGGCTTAGGTGGTTCTCTTGCCTCAGCCTCCCGAGTAGCTGGGACTACAGGTGCCCACCACAAAGCCTGGCTAGTTTTCTGGGGTTTTTTTGCAGTTCAGCCGAGGCCGGGTTTGAACCCACCACCTTCGGTATATGGGACTGGCGCCCTACTCGATGAGCCACAGGCACCACCCGGAAAACATTATTTCTAAACATTGAGATTTCTGGTTTCCTTTTGAAAATAACAATGTTCCATAAAAAGCGTTACTCAGAGAAAATCACAGTCAGCTTTGCAATCCTGGATATGTAAGGTTGTTTTCTGCTAATACGGTTGCCACTTGAATTGTTTGCTTTTCTAAGCTGAGCACATGGCTGTTGTAGAATTATTCTTTGTTTTACAATAAGCTGTCAGATTCCGTGTCCTAAAATTGCCCAACGTTTTGGTGCAATGCAATGAACCCAGCCCCATGGATGATGGGGCTAAAGAAATGCTTCTAGAGACCATTGTTACAATCCGTACTTCATGCCAAGTAACTAACTCAGTGGGAAATGAGAATTGTAAGTCATTTGCCTCTTAAATGAGTGATGAATTTGACTATTATATTGAACATGTGCAGACTTTCCTTGTTATTATTCCCAAAGTAATACAACTCTTTACATAACATTTACATTGGGTATTACAAGGGGATGTGCAGAGGTTATATGTAAGTATTGTGCCATTTTATATCAGGGACTTGAGTATCCATAGATGTGGGTTATCTTCTGGATTCCTGGAATTAACATACCACCCCCCAAAAAACAGATACTAGGGATGACTGTGTATTTTTCACAGTAATGCTTTTTTTGTGAGGCACCTTTGACTTATCAATAGCTCATTAACATAAATAAATTCCTACCATATGGCTGCTTAGCAGCTTAAACTGATAAAAACCATCCACTTATGAAAACAGAGAACCCTCTATTGGGAACTTTCAGTATAAGTGCCTTCAAAAAATTTTGCAATTAGAAAAATCATTTGGGCGGTGCCTGTGGCTCAATGAGTAGGGTGCCAGCCCCATATACCGAGGGTGGCGGGTTTGGGCCCAGCCCCGGCCAAACTGCAACAAAAACTAGCCAGGCATTGTGGTGGGTGCCTATGGTCCCAGCTACTCGGGAGGCTGAGGCAAGAGAATCGCCTAGGCCCAGGAGTTGGAGGTTGCTGTGAGCTGTGACACCACAGCACTCTACCGAGGGTGACAAACTAAGACTCTGTCTCTAAAAAAAAAGAAAAGAAAAATCATTTGCATATTTGACATTACTATTTTGGGTCCTGTAAACCTGGTTATAGCTTGCACACTGAAGAATGTTTAGGCCGTTTTAAATGGATTCTTCCAGCATTCAGAGTCCTTGCATTTCCTCCTGAGAACTGGTTCCCATGATAAAGAGTGGCACAAATTCATTTCATGCTCCAAAAATGATACTAGAAGAATCAGAATCTTGGTGCTAAACAGTTATGAAGGGTAGCCCACACTATTCTCATCTCTCTTCCTTAGAAATCTTTTAGGTCAGCAGAACACAGGCCTAGAGGTAAACAGTTCTTTTGGAGGCATCATTCTCATGTGACAAATACATTCTGGTTAGGATGGGGGAGGTTGACGTCTGTGGAATCACACGCTTGTAGGTCAACCCTAGATTCCTAGTGTGTTTAATTTTGACACCATTATTTCATCACAATTTCCCTGTACTGTTTCTCCCTATTTCCTGTTTTTCAAACTCTGTGAATGTTCAGATATATTTTTGCTAGATTGGTAAAATAGAATCCTTCCTTAATACTTGGTTTCTAGGTGAAAGTAAAATAAATGTGCTTTGAGACAAATCAAAAGATTGGTTGCTACTAGTCCTCCAGTTCTAAATGTGGATTCTAAAATTGGATGGTCTGTGTTTGTCCTCCCAACTGGATTTACTTTTAGTGTAAGAGCCTTTTCTTTCCCAAGCCATGTTCTTTGAGTGCCAGACAGTGCCAGTGCCAGTTGCTAAGAAAGCCATCCCGGGGAATAGATATTGATCTATGGTAGTAATACAAAATGTATTTTCAAGTCCCAAAGAAAATACGTATAGATCCAGCTGAGTTGGCATATTATCTTTTGAGGGCGTTAAACTCTTTTCCTGCTGCTGCTTACATTTCTCTTCTCTGTTCTACTCTTGCTTTATCTCTGTAAGTAAAAAGTTATTGATTCACTTATTAATAATTAACACTGACTGATAATTCAGGCTGAATATATCAGTGCTACTTAGGGGAAAGAATTTCCTAGATACAAGAGGCTGAAAAAAATTAACTAACCTAATGAGATACTTCAGAAGTAAGTATGTAATATGCCTGAGGTGCTTATTCCAACTTACTGTATTTATGATTATCAGTCAAGTTTGGGAAGGGCCTGTAAGACATCTGGTCTAGTTTGAATTGTTATATGTGCTGGAAAGTTTTAAGAACGCTGTATTTCTTTTAGAAATGTTCAATTGAGAATTTCTCTAATTTGAATTTGTGTTTTCAAGACAGAATTAATGAAGTATGATTATGCTTTTCCAAAAGTATTTTTTTAGGACCAAAACCTTTCTACATTTAATTTTAAAAAATGTATCTTTGAGGCCAGCATGGGGGCGTATGCCTGTAATCCTGCTAACAGGGGAGAAGCTCCTCCTGGTCTGCTCACTGGCAGGTGTCCAACAGTGCTGACCTGAAAGGACCCTAAGAAAGAAGAGTAACCCAGCTCTTTTCCTTCCTCCAAATTATAACCACTCCCAAAGAACCTCCCCAAAAAAGATTCCAACAGAAAGTGTAATACAATTGAACTATGTGCTTATCTCTAAATATAAAATAAGCAATATGTAAAAATAAATGTGGCCTATAAACCTTAGATATGTTAGCTATGTTATAGAATAACACATACTGTATGATTATAATTTTTTATGTATAATATATACTTAAATGGATATACCAAAATGTATATCTGAGGAGAGATTACAAGTGACATTAATTCTATTTTTAAAATATATTCCCAAGTTTCAACAACAAATACTTTCTGACAAATAAAAATAACCAAATAGTTTAAATGGAAATAAAAGCTTAATTATTTGAATTACGTTTTACTTCCTAAGCACTATTAAGAGGTTTGGGGTTTGGGGGTTTGTTTTTTTGAGGCAGTCTCTCACTCTGTTGCCCTGGGTAGAGTGCCATGGCATCATGCTAGCTTCCAGAAACTTCAAATCCTGGGTTCAAACGATCAGCCTCCTGAATAGTGGGGACAACAGGCACATGCCACCAAGCCAAGCTAATTTTTCTATTTTTTATACAGTTAGGATCTCATTCTTGCTCAGGCTGGTCTTGAATTCCTGACCTATAGTGATCCTCTTGCCTCAGACTTTCAAGTAGCTGGAACTACAGGTGCCCGGCTATTTTTTAGAGAAAGGGGTCTCACTCTGGCTTGGGTTGGTCTTGAACTCCTGAGCTCAGGCGATCTACCCACGTTGACCTCCTAGAGGGCTGGGATTACAGGTGTGAGCCGCCATGCCCAGCCTGATGCAGATGTTATAATAAATACTAGTTAATTTTTAGTTACTCCTTGAGCTTTAGCTTTTGGGTTGGTATATATACTTGGTAATATTATGATAGAAGGTCAAACATTAATTGTTCTTGAAGTTAATTGAATGATAATACTTAGTATGGTTTTCCCCAAGGAATGGAATAATAAAACATCTTACCATAATAATCAGCTTGTAATGATGATGGTGATAATTTTTGATCAATTAAAAAATGTTGGTGGTGGGCCTTAGGAAGAAAATGCTGCATGCCCAAGTTAAGGACTCTGTTTTCTTGTTCCGTATGGTGCATAGCATATCCTGGGTGTTTTGATGGCTTCACAAGCCTCTCGGAGAAACTTGTCTGAGTTCTTAAGGTACCTGTTCATGTCACGAGCTGCCCTGCCTGAGTACAGCCTGATGAAGACGCACTTTGGGCCGTAGCCCAAGGGTGTGCCGTGTACTGTTGGGAGCTCCTGGAGGGGAGAAGTCACATTTGGTCTCCGGAGCCTCCTAAAAGTGGAAGAGGGCAGGAAAAAGACCTTGGCGAGCTTTCACCAGGCAAATCTAGGCAGAGGCATTTGGGACGATGTTTTGCTTTTTGTTTTTTTGGAAGTGCTTTTTATATTTGCAATACTTGAAAAGCAGATGATGGTATGTACATTTACGAGACAAGACAAAGTCAGAAGGGAATATGGTGGAGTTTGGAGTTGAGCCACTGAGCGGACAGGACTGATGGTCACTGTGAGAAGCATCAGAATGGTGGGTTGGATCCTGACTGTGCCACGAAGTGCTTTGTGACCTTGGCACGTCATTTCATCTCTGAGCTACGTTCTTCATCTGTCATGAACGGATTATAGTTTCCTTACAAGATCACGGTGAAGGTTAAATGAAAGAATGTATGAGAGATTACCTAACACAGTGTCGGTGATGAGCCAGGCTCTCGTAATGGTTAGTTTAGGAATAGTTGCTTGCTTGGCCAACATCACTGTGTGCTCAAGAAACCCCTCATAGCTTCTTCGTTGTATCTTGAACATAAAATCACAAGTTTTTATTTATTTGTTTTTCTCAGACATTAGGATATAAAAATCACAAATGTTAAGAGCTAGAACAGATTTGTGGGAAACCCAGGCTCAAAAAGGCAAATGGCACGTCCTACTTGCTGATTCAAAGTAGAGCTGGGAGCCAAGCAGGCCTCAGGACTCCACGGTTTCCACCGTGCCAAGGTTACTGGGGATGCTTTTTTCTTTTATGAAGGGTGTAGACATGTAAGACATATGAACTGTTTATTTTAATTGACTCATAAATTATAAGTCTTTGGAGGGAGAAATACATTGTAAAATAAAGCTTCGAGTAATTTAGCAGTGGTTAAAGTCAACTCATTGTAATACAGTCATTAGGAAGGTTAGCAGGATCTTGCTGTAGGTTACCACACCCTCAGGGCAGAGGTGCTTTTCTCTCTTTAATGATTTCAGAATAATTGTACTGCTGTCAGGAAATTGTATGGTTTTGAATGCTAGTCCCTCTTTGTGTTATAATTTCAAAGGTAATGAATGGTGGTTTTTGGACAGATTTTATATCTGTCTTGTAAAATGTAAAATTTTGGAGACTAACATGATATGACTCATAGGAAAATATGTATCTGGATTTTCTTGTGCTTCTAGGGTTCATATTGCTCGACTCCTTGTGACTTTTTTCCCCATCTGTTTTAGAGGCACTAGGCAGGTCATTTGAGGGCTGTCTGGTTTTGTTTGTTTTTTTTTCTTCTAAAAGCATTGGCAGTGATGTTACCATACAAAGAATACTTCAACTTAAGAGCAAGAAAAAGCACATGGTCCAGTAGGAAAACGAGGCATTGGACATAGAAGGCTGACACAGGGCTCTTGAACACACGTGAGCAGCAGGTGAAGGGCAGACTTGAGCTCCCGACCGCCTGAATCAGATCCCAGTGCTTCCATTTAGCAGTTGAGCAGGTTCTTTTTTTTTTTTTTTTTTGTTCTGAGACAGAGTTTCACTGTGTTGCCCTGGGTAGAGTGCTCTGACCACACAGCTCACAGCAACCTCAAACTCTTGGGTGTAAGCGAGTCTCTTGCCTCAGTCTCCCAAGTAGCTGGGACTATAGGCGCCTGCCACAACACCCAGCTACTTTTTAGTTACATTGTTGTTTAGCAGGCCCAGGCCACCCAGCTACTTTTTAGTTACATTGTTGTTTAGCAGGCCCAGGCCAGGATTGAACCTGCCACCCTTAGTGTATGTGACTGGCATCCTAGCAGCTGAGCTAAAGGCACCCAGCCAGTTGAGCAGATTCTTAAAATCCCTTTGGCTCTATTTCCTTATTGGTAAAGTGAGGACTAAGTAAATTAATAAATGTGAAAGTGCTTGGTGCATGGTGCACAGTAAGTTAGTTGTTATTGTTGCTATATTCTAATTATCTGTTTTTTGTTTTTGTTTTTGTTTTTCATTTTTTTTGTAGAGACAGAGTCTAACTTTAACACCCTCGGTAGAGTGCGGTGGTGTCACACAGCTCATAGCAACCTCCAACTCCTGGGCTTAGGTGATTCTCTTGCCTCAGCCTCCCGAGTAGCTGGGACTACCGGCGCCTGCCACAATGCCCGGCTATTTTTCCGTTTGCAGTTCAGCCAAGGCCGAGTTTGAATCCACCACCTTCGGTATATGGGGCCAGTGCCCTACTTGAGCCACAGGTGCAGCCCTCTAATTATCTTTTTAAATGACACCTGGCCTTGCACAAATTGAGATGCCATGGAGCGGCACAGGTAGCTCAGCGAGTAGGGCACCAGCGCCATATACCAAGGGTGGCGGGTTCAAACCTGGCCCCGGCCAAACTGCAACAACAAAAAAAATGGCTGGGTGTTGTGGCAGGTGCCTGTAGTCCCAGTTGCTCGGGAGGCTGAGGCAAGAGAATCTCCTAAGCCCAAGGGTTGGAGGTTGCTGTGAGCTATGACGCCACGGCACTCTACCGAGGCCAATAAAGTGAGACTCTGTCCCTACAAAAAAAAAAAAAAAAACCTGAGATGTCATGATAATATGCTGTGTGGGAAGGAAATGGATTAAAAAGGTGTTATGTTGTATTGATGCTGATTTTGTATTTTGGCACTGCATTAGAGGATGATTTGAAGTCACAATTGGAGGTTAAATAGTTTATTAGACTTTGTCCTAGGAATTCTACTTTTAGAGATTTATCTTAGACATGTATGTATAAAACAAGACTCATATATACAATAATGCTTGCAAGTGGCTGGGCGTGGGGGCTCACACCTTAATCCAGCACTGGGAGGCCAAGGCAGTGGATGCTCTGAACTCAGGAGTTTGAGACCAGCCTAATCAAGAGCAAGACCCCATCTCTATTAAAACAGAAAAAAACTAGCAGTGTGTAGTGGTAGCACATGTAGCCCCAGCTACTCAGGAGGCTGAGGCAAGAGGGTCTTTAAGGCCAAAAGTTTGAGGCTACTGTGAACTGTGACCCCACGACTCTACCTTACACAGGGCACAGGGTTGAGACTGTCTCAGAAGAAAAAAGAAAAAAAAAACACAAGCAATAATTGCAGTATTGTTCCAGCAAAAGACTAGAAATAAATGTCTATCAGTAGGAAACAGGTAAATCGTTAAATCCATGTAATGGATTTAAGATAAGGAGTGACTGATCATCAGTGGGTAAGACAAACAGCTAGTTCTAGTGAGTTGTGTCATTGCAGAAACAGGCCCAGGTCTGAAGGTAGGAGAAGGGTTGGGCACTTTGCTAGGGAGAGGCAGCTATCCATTTAACTCGTTTACTCTGGAGTTGGCTTTTGTCATCTTTTGTTAACAGAGCTTTACTTAAAGCTAGCTCGGTGGCTATTTACCTTTTTCTTGGGATCGTTTTTGTTTGTTCCAGCAGAGATGTCAGCTTATCTATAGGAGTTGCTGGAAGCCAGAGTCATGGTGGATGTAGGGAAGTGGCCAATCTTCACTCTGCTCTCGCCTCAGGAAATCGCATCTATTCGGAAAGCATGTGTCTTTGGCACCTCGGCCAGTGAAGCCCTCTACGTGACTGACAGCGATGAGGTGAGTTTAGTTTCAGGGCCTACTTTAGGGTTGGACTTCACAGTGTGGGTAAAAGGAGCAGAAGTTCAGGAGGACTTGCCTTTGACACAATTTCTGTCTTCTTTTGGTGTTGTGATTTAATGCCGCTCTATTCCATACTGCTCTTTGAGTTCCATGGTAGAGACAAATATTCTCAAATGTAAGCAATGCCAGCGGAGGTTGAACGTTTCTTGACAAACTTAACAGTCCCTTCATACCTAATTGAACTTGAAATGTCGTATTTGCAGAGAAGGGAGCTTTTACTATAGCCTTAGGCCAAGTGACTCCAACCAAACTGTTTATTTTCTAGGTCTTTGTATTTGGACTGAACTATAGTAACTGTCTAGGAACTGGAGATAACCAGAGTACACTTGTACCCAAAAAGCTAGAAGCCTTATGTGGAAAGAAGATTAAGAGCCTCAGTTATGGGAGTGGACCACATGTTCTGCTCAGCACTGAAGGTAAAGAGGGAACACATCGAGCTTTTCAGCCTGGGGGAAGTTGGGCAGTTAACTCTAAGCCAAGAGGAGGTAGGGCTGTATCAAATAATTAATTTTGAACTGTTTTGTTGCTTAATTCCTGAGGGGAAGTACACAAAGCAGGTGAAAGTTAAACACTTGAGGCCAACTTGGGAACAGCCACAGAGGATGACTTATAAATTGGGCAAACTTCTAAGGTTCTAGATTACTTATGGAAAGCTCCAGAACATTAGATAGAGCAAATGAAGTGGTCCTTCTAGCCCAGTTTTTCAGTGGGTTTGTGGTTGCAAGGCAACTTTCAGGGTTTCCTTGGTATATTTTTGTAAACACGGATCCTGCTGGTTTTCCTTCTTTGTGTGTTTTCCTGGTGTTGATGATTGCCTTGGGTTCTCTTCTGTACATCCATTGTTAACATACGCCCAGACTCTTCTGTGGCTGCTCACTGTCTCCCAGCACCTCTGAGCTTATCCAGCAATCTCTGGAGGGACGGAGGGTCCCTTGGTTCAGAGTGCACTGGTCACCCTCTAAACCTGTGCACAGCATTTCACTTCACCTTGATCCTCAGAAGTCCTTTTACCTTGTCCTCTCTGGATCCCTTATTTCCTGTGTGTTATGTTGTCCTCTTTGGGTTATACCCTCATCTGTGTGCAACACATTCTCTAGAAGCTTTTCAAGAAAGAGACTGTGAGAGAAATCTTTGCCATCTGCCTTAAAATGTCTTTATTCTACCCTTGTTAATGGCTACAGTGGTTTGACTGGACCCAAACCATTGGGTGGAAATCATACTTCCTCAGAAGTTTGAAGTCATCATGCTTTTCAAGTTTCAGGTTTGTTATTGAGAGTCTAGTAACTTTTTGACTTTTGTTATTTTGTATATTTTTTTTCCTCTTTGGGAGCTTTAATTAAGGAGCTTTTCTTTATTCTAACTGTTCTAGAATAGTCATGACTCTTTACTCTGGTGTGAGTAATTTTTAATTGTATTGGTCATTCTTATAGGCCTTTTAATTTGGAAATTCCTTCATTTCTATAAAATTTCTTCTTACTATTTCATAACAATTCCCCTCTCTGTTTTGGAATCTTTTCTTCTTCAAATTTCAGATTAACATAAGGGTTCATACAGTTAGATATCATTTGGTTTGTTAGGTAAAGTTCAATTGTAGTTGAGCTTTTTTTGTGCAGAAATTGTGCCATCGTTTTTGGAATTTTACTTAGAAGAAGTTAGACCTAGACTGACCTTACTCAATTTCTCTTGTTTTCTGTCCCATCTATGTTCTGCGAAATTTCTTCAGCTTTATCTTACAACCCTTACCTCAAATTTTAACATTTCTGCTCTTCCATTTCCAGGTACTCTCCTTTTCTTTAAATGTTCCATTCTAGAGCTTCCTGCTATTGTTTCAATCTCTTCTTTTTGAGGCTACTTACAGAGTTTTTTTTTTCTTTGAGACAGTCTCACTATGTTGCTCTCGGTAGAGTACTATGGCATCACAGCTCACAGCAACCTCAAACTCTTGGGCTTAAGGGATAGTCTAGCCTCCCGAGTGGCTGGGACAATAAGAGCCCACCACAACGCCTGGCTATTTTTTGTTGTGATTGTCATTGTTGTTTAGCTGGCCGGGCCGAGTTTGAACCCACCACCCTCAGTGTATGTGGCTGATGCTATAACCACTGTGCTACAGGCGCTGAGCCGATTATAGGTTATTTTTAAGTTATCTTCTATTCTCTACATTGTGTTTTTTTCTCAAGTTTCTTGTTTCTCTTTGTTTTGGTCTCTGACTTTCCCTGTTCCAGGTTTTCCTCTGAAGTCTAGCGACCCTTGGCTGTCAGCTCACAGGGCAGCATTGGGCATGGGTGGCCGTGTACTGCAGGAGGTAGTAACTGAATTTCTAGAGTAGAATCCTCCAGTTTCCTGACCTGGGGACTGGGGATGTAAGGTTTTTTGCCAGCTTCCTAGGAGCTGAGCAAGGGGAGTTTTGGATCTCAGTATTCAGTGTGTGACTTTTATTTCTCCTTTCCTCATCACAGGGCCTTGTTGCTGCCTTCAGGGCCCATCTGGATTATTTTCTCTTTGAGCCCAGAGCCTTCTGGCTTATTTTTTCTGTGGTATTACATGAGGGAAGTGTGTGAAGAAGGTTTGGGCAAAGGGAACAATTGGGTTGTAGCAAGTACATGGTGTCTCTTATCAGGCGTGGGGGGAGGGGGTGTTGTTGCCTGACTCTGCGGGAAGTGGATGAGGATTTGGGTCTAACTGCCCTGTTTTTAGTTGCACCCTGCACTTGCATCCCTGTGGTTCCTGGTCACCCCAATTCCAGTGCCTGCCTGGTTTTCTCAGGCTGGAAGTGGCTTCCTAGTGGCTTTTTTGCAGATGTCGGTGTCACCTTACTGATCTGCTGTAGTTACCACATCCACCTGCTCCTGTCTTCCAAACTCTGCTGACATCTCTCTTGTTCTATCTTCTTCTCCCTTGTTCTCCTTGTCTTTTAATGTTGATGCCTTTTTCCGCCTTCACTATCGCTTCAGTAGGAATTGGGGGGGATGAAGATAAAACGTGTTCAGGTGGGTACCTCTAGCTCAGTGGTTAGGGTGCCGGCCACATTCTGGCTGGTGAGTTTGAACCCGGCCCCGGCCTGCTAAACAAACAAACAAAAAATAGCCAGGCTTTGTAGTGGACGCCTGTAGTCCAGCTACTAGGGAGGCTGAGGCAAGAGAATCACTTGAGCTCGAGAGTTTAAGGTTACTGTGAGCTGTGACACCACATTACTCTACTGAGGGTGACAAAGTGAAACTCTGTCTCAAAAAAAAAAAAAAGAAAAGAAAATGTGTTCAGTTCTCTTCTCTTCACTGGCTCACACAGTATTTCTAAAGGATGTTTTAGGAGTAGTTTGATCAGTGCCACATTATTAAATTGAATATCTAATCCCATGCGGTGCCTGGTTTGACAAGCAATGTGCGTATGGTATTATTACTTTACATATAGACCTGGACCTTGTGGGGGAAAAAAAATGTATATATATACACACACACATGCATTAGTCTTCTGAAGCAACATTAAGTTAGGTTACCTATAAAATTAATTGTTTCCAGCCCCCCCTCTTTTTTTTGAGACTGCATCTCAGTCACCTGGGTGGAGTGCTGTAGCGTCATAGCTCACAGGAACCTCCAACTGTTGGGCTCAGATGATCCTCTTGCCTCAGCCTCCCGAGTAGCTGGGACTACAAGCGTGTGCCACTGTGCTCAGCTTATTTTTAGTAGAGATGTGTCAGGCTGGTCTTGAACTCCCGAGCTCAAGTGATCCGCCTGCCTTTCCTCCCAGGGTGCTAGGATTGGAGGCATGAGCCACCTTGCCCAGCCTATTCCCCCCCCCCCAACCTAATCAGTTTTCGTTAGTGTTTGTGTATTTAATGAGTGCCCTAAGACAACTCATATTCTTGCAATGTGTGGCAGAGAAACAAAAAAGTTTAGATACCCCTGCTTCGAGGGCTTGAGCAGGATTTGGGACTAAGAGCCATCTTGGGATGGAGTTTACCTTTCTGGAGCTTCTTCAGGGAAAAAAGAAAGAGAGGTCTACATGTACCAGTTTCCAAACAGCACTGGCACCTGGGGCTGGAGGGACCTCTCAGATCAGGAGTCCCAGACTCTCATCCTTGAGGAGGAGGAGCCTGTGGCCATGCTGTTCTCAGGCCATGGCTGCCGTACACCTCTGCTTACCATCATTATTGGGAAAGTATGCACAAAAAGACCCCGAGTGTCACCTGGATGCCACACACGTTCTATGACTGCAGTCTGTCTTCCTCCTGCCAGTCGGGTCATTTGCTCTGCCGGGAGGGTGACTCTTCTTTCCTGTTGGTCTTCAGCTTGGAGATCAGAGTTGCTGTGACAGCCATAGCATGAAATTCAGTGGGGCTGGCTCTGTGTCCCTTAGTGGAAGTGCTCCTGCTTTGGGGGCCAGCACTTCTAAACCCACAGAACTAGAACTGCAGGAGCAGGAAGCCCACCTTCCCCAAGTCAGCTGCTGGGAGTGGTGGTCAGCAGGGCCTCTCGAGTGTGCACCGTCGAAGGACCTGTGGGGGTCCACAGAGACACAGCACCATGTAGTGGCCCCTCATTAACCCGTTCTGATCCTACATCGGAATGATTTTCCTGTCATGTTCCGCTGTCAGAAGACATCCCACAGTTATTTTTGAGCCTGTCTGTTTTTCCTGACATAGTATAGACTCGTGCCAGCAGAAAGTGCAGGCTGTACTCTCTTTGTCTCTGCAGGCCACTTGTTTTTGCAGTTTTTTTTTTTTTTTGGCTGAGACCGGATTTGAACCTGCCACCTTCAGCATATGGGGCAGGTGCCCTACTCCTTTGAGCCACAGGCACCGCCAAGGCCACATGATTTTATGCAAACAGGTGATCGTATGTTGTATTTGTGCAAAGTGCTTATAGGAAAATGGCCTGCCCAAAATAAATCAAAAGTGGGGAGTATGTGGGTGGTAGAAAAATTGGCTTGGAAAAGTTAAAGTATGTTCCATCCGGGGTTGGCATCCCATCTTCACATGGTCTGAGTGCAGGCTGGAGCGCGGCAGGGCCTTTGGCCGGCTCCCCCATCATGCTCTCTGGCCAGCAGCTTTGGTGTGCTGCAGTGTCCGTCCTAGGGCCTGTGAGCTCCAGCGTTACGTGCACACTGATGTTCTTTTGCTGTAAAGTTTATCCTTTAGTCTGGTGAGGTTGTGGGATACTGTGTCAGTGGATTAAATATTCTGTGACCCTCAGATAGTGGTGCTAAGGCACTGTGGGCAGGAAACCTTTATTCGGATTACGTCTTGATTTCTGTCAGTAGAAATGTCTGTTCTTCTAGGATTCAGTAGGTCCATTGTGATTAACGTGCACCAAGTGGCAGGTTGATCTCCTGAGAGATAGTGCTGTGTTGGGGGCTCCGTGCTGCTTTCTGTGCTGGCATCAGGCACCTGCCCCAGAGTAGGAGCTACATCACACTGGATCAGTAGGAGCCCAGTGTCTTCTGTTGTGTTAAGATGTCATGTGCATTTTCCTCTTAAGTGTGAGGTTAAGTAGCAGCATCTTTTTATATGGTTAAGTGCTATAACTGCCATTTGGTCTTTTTCTTTTGTGTTTCTAGGAGCTCTTTTTATGTCTGGGATAATTATCTTTTGGTGATGTAAAATATATTTTTCCCAGCATGCTTATGGTTATGGTGTTTTTGTTCCTATATAAAAAAGCTTTTTAAATATAGCTAGATTTATTAGTCTTTTTGTTATTGTTTCTGGATTTTTGATTCTGGGAGGTTTTCTATATTCCCAACTTATGGAAGAATTCACTAAATTTACTAATTTTTTCTTTCTAAAATCCTATAGGTTTTTTTACTTTTAAATTTCTGATTTATTGATGTTATCAAACATGGTATGAGGAATGAATTTTTTTTTTTTTTTTTGGTAGAGACAGAGTCTTACTTTGTTTCCCTTGGTAGAGTGCGGTGGCATCACAGCTCACAGCAACCTCCAACTCTTGGGCTTAGGCGATTCTCTTGCTGCAGCCTCCCAAGTAGCTGGGACTATAGGTGCCCACCACAATGCCTGGCTATTTTTTTGTTGCAGTTCGGCCAGGGCCTGGTTATGAACCCACCACCCTCGGTATATGGGGCTGTTGCCCTGCTGCTGAGTCATAGCTGCTGCCCCAGGAATGAATCTAATTTTTCAAGATGACTTTCCTGTTAGCTCAACCCAACTTATAAAAACTCTGTTTTTACCCACTGATACAGCTTTTATTTCCACGTGCAATTGGTCTGTTTCTAAAATTTTAATTCCATTCATTGATTTAGCTATTGGTTGATGTCCTAATATGAATCTTAGTTTTAGAAACTTTTCATATAGTCCAAGAGCAGTGGCTCATGCCTGTGAGACTGAGGTGGGTGGATTGCCTGAACTCATGGGTTTAAGACCAGTCAGAGCAAAAAGCGAGACTCCGTCTCTACTAAAAACAGAAAAACTGAGGCAAGAGGATCACTTGAGCCCAAGAGTTGGAGGTTGCTGTGAGCTATGACGCCACAGCACTCTACCCAAGACGACAGCTTGAGACTCTGTCTCAAAAAAAAAAAAGAGAGAAACTTTTTCTACGTTTTAATAACTCGTAGAATTAGCTGTCTTGCTTCTTTTTTATCAGATTTTCCTATTTATTCTCCTTTGTTTTTCCCAAAGAGTTTTTTGTTTTTGTTTTTAAACAGAATCTCACTCTGTCACCCTTGGTAGAGTGCTATGGCATCGTAGCTCACAGCAACCTCAAACTCTTGGACTTGAACAATCCTCTTCTCTCAGCCTCTGGGGTAGCTGGGATTACAGGAACCTGCCATGATGTTAGGCTAGTTTTTCTATTTTTAGTAGAGATGGGGGGTCTCACTCTTGCTCAGGCTGGTCTTGAATTTCTGAGCTCAAGCTATCTGCTCACCTCGGCCTCTCAGAGTGCTAAGATTACAGCCATCAGCCATCGTCCCCAGCCTTTTGTTATTGTTTAAGAGAAAAAGTCTCACTTTGTCACCTAATCTGGAGTGCAGTGGCATCATCATAGCTCACTTTGGCCTCTAACTCCTGGGCTCAAGTGATCCTTCTGCCTCAGCCTCCCAAATAGTTGGGACTACATATGTGCACCACCACATCAGACTAATTTAAAAAATTTTTATAGAGAAAGGATCTTGCTGTGTTGTGTAGGCTGGTCTTGAGCTCCTGGCCTTAAGCGAGCCTCTTGCTTTGGCCTCCCAAAGCATTGGGATTATAGCCAATGACATTTCTAATAAGTTTGTCCACCTCCACAAAGTAATTTGGAGTTTTTATTGGTATTTTAAATTTACAAAGTTACATAGGAAAAATTGGGGGTTTTCTATTCAAAACAAGGTATATATTTTTCTACTCAAGTCTATTTTTTCTATTTTTAAAAGTTGAGATATTCATATGTTTGGACATTTCTTTCACCTGGTATAACTTTAACATAATATTGTGGGTCTTATTTTTTAAGTTTTATACTCTCAGTCTTCAGTTTCATCCCTCTTAGGATGAAATTAACTGTTTATGGTTTCTGTTGTGATTTCTGTAAATGAGGAAACACCTTTTGTGAGACAGTGTCAGAGCTTCTCTAGATTTGCCTCTAAGTTTGTGTGGCTGTCACCTCTTTAGAGTAGATAAATGGGAGTCTGTTCTAGTAGATAACTAGAAGGGACCAGCATCAGTGATCAGAAGCCTCACATATCACCTGGATTTCCGCTGTTGCCTTAATAGGGCAGGGAAGGTGTTATTATCTGGGAAGGTGAAGGATGCTTAACAAGGGGAGGCCTGCCCTTGATCCTCTGGTGTGCTATGGAAAGAAATTAACAAAACGATAATACTGATACTTCAAGAGAGGACACAAGACAGAAAAGTTACCTCTATCACAATCCCAAAAAGATAGTCATTTAAAGACAATTCAGACAAAGCCGATCTTGGTAGCTCACACCTATAATCTCAGCACTTTGGGAGGATTACTTGAGGCCAGGAGTTCAAGACCAGCCTGGACAACATAGTGAGACCCCCATCTCTTAAAAAAATAAAACAAATAAAAGAAGAATTAGCTGGGCATGGTGACCCAGTTGTAACTGTAGTCCCAACTACTTGGGAGGCTGAGGCAGGAAGAGCACTTGAGCAGTGAGCTATGATTATGCCAAACAGTATTCTGACCTGGGTGACAGAGCAAGACTCTGTCTCTTAAAAAAAATTCAGACAGAGGAGGTTCCAGGCTGGTGGACACCTCAAGGTGCTGTGTCCAGGGAGGGCATGGAAGTGCCGTGCAGGCTGCCCTGTACCTTGCCCTACGCATCGCTTCCATTTAGCTGTTCCTTAGTTGTGTCCTTCATAACAGAGCCGCTCAATGTGAGTGCAGATGTCCCCGGCTGGTGCCAGCCCCCAGCCACGCAGTCAGCCTCAGTCTCTGACTCTTGCTGACGTCACACAGACCAGGAAGCAGAGATAAGCTGTGTCCACTGTCTCCTGTCCAGGTTCCTGGCTTACAGAATAACAAAGTGCTTGCTTTAAGTAAAAAAATGTGAGCCAGATTTCATGTCACTAAAATAGTCTCCTTAAGGGAGGCTCTGCAATTTTGCTTCCCTTGCAAACAGTATCTGTCTGTGTGCTTTGTGAGTGAGTGACATGTGCTCCCAGGGGTTCCTTGAGACTTGGTGTTGGTAAAGCGTGGTGAATGTCAGTGGGGCACTTTCCTGTGTCTGCTGTCTCTTGCTTGGTACCTGACACAGAAACTACTGAAGTGAATGAAAGTATTCGGAAAGTCTAATTTTTTTTTTTTTTTTTTGAGAATCTCACCTTGTCACCTCTGGTAGAGTGCTGTGGTGTCACAGGTCACAGCAACCTCCAACTCTTAGGCTCAAGCGATTCTCTTGCCTCAGCCTCCCAAGTAATTGGTACTACAGGCACCCGTCACAATGCCTGGCTATTTTTTTGTTGCAGTTGTTATTGTCGTTTGGCAGGCTCAGGCTGGATTCGAACCCGCCTGCTCCAGTGTATGTGGCCTGCGCCCTAACCGCTGAGCCATAGGTGCCAAGCCAAAGTCTAATTTTTGTACATAGAAATTTTGACATCCAACCATGAAGCTGATCTTCCACATTTGTTAGTGCCAAGTGCTTTCTTTAAAGATATTACATCTTTCTATTCTTTTTGTGTGTGTTTTGTGTGTGTGTAGACAGAGTCTCACTCAGTCACTCTGGGGTAGAGTGCCGTGGCATCACAGCTCACAGCAACCTCAAACTCTTGGGCTCAGTGATTCTTTTGCCTCAGCCTCCCAAGTAGCTGGGACTACAGGTGCCTGCAACAACATCCAGCTATTTTTAGAGATGGGGTCTCACTCTGGCTCAGGCTGGTCTTGAACTTCTGAGCTCAGGCAATCCGCCCACCTCGGCCTCCCAGAGTGCTGGGATTACAGGTGTGAGTGACCATGTCTGGCGAGATTTTACATCTCTCTGTCCTGTTCTCCCATCTGTCCCTGCCTCACCCTTCCTGTCAGAGGTTTCCTCATAGAGAGATGGGGACAGTGTGAGAGAAATGAAGGTTGGAGAATGAGTTGAACAAAGTCCTGGGGAACCCAACAGTCCCCATTTCTTTTTTTTTTTTTCTTTTCGAGACAGAGTCTCACATTGTTCCCCTTGGTAGAGTGTGGCATCACAGCTCACAGCAACTCTCCGGCTTAAACAGTTCTCCTGCCTCAGCCTTCCAAGTAGCTGGGCCCACAGGCGCCTGCCACAACGCCTGGCTATTTTTTTGTTAGTTGTCACTGTTGTTTGACAGGCCTGGGCTGGGATCAAACTGCCAGCTCCAGTGTGTGTGGCCAGTGCTCTAGCCACTGAGCTACAAGCACTCAGCCAGTCCCTGTTTCCTGTGACTGGTTCTTGGTGTGCTTTGTGTGCCGATGGAACAGTTTACGCTTGGGGCCACGTGTGCGCTGTGTGCAGATGGAGTGGTTTACGCCTGGGGCCACGTGTGCTCTGTGTGCAGATGGAGTGGTTTACGCCTGGGGCCACAATGGATATAGCCAGCTGGGGAATGGGACGACTAACCAAGGCATCGCTCCCATCCAAGTCTGCACAAATCTCTTGATCAAGCAAGTGGTTGAAGTAGCTTGTGGCTCACACCATTCAATGGCTCTGGCAGCTGATGGGGAGGTAAGTATGCTGCTTTTATTCTTTCGGTCTTTATTTTTAAAATTACGGTAAAACACACATGAAATTTACCATCTTAATATTTTTAAGAGTATAGTTCATTGGCATTAAGTACATTCACATTATTATGCAACTGTCACCTGTCTACCGCAGAACTCTTTGAGTCTTGCAAAACTCAAATTCTTTTCCTGTTAAACTCCCCATTCTCTCCCCCTCACCTCCTGGCAACCACCTTTGTAGTTTGTTTCTGTGAATTTGACTACTCCCAGGGACCTCGTGTAAGTGGAATCAGACAGTGTTCGTCCTTTTGTGACTGGCTGACTTCACTTGAGCATAATGTCCTCCAGGTTCCTCTGCACTGTGGCCTGTGACAGGATTTCATTCCTTACAAGGCTGAGGAACATTCCATTGCGTGCACACCCAGTGTCCTCACTTTATGTCATTGATAGGTTCTTGGAAACTGTGACTTTAGGCAGAATGACGTGAAATGAACCGAATTTTGTCATAGGCTAATTGATGTAAGCAAAAGTTAAGTTCTTATGGGATATTTCTGGTTACAAAACCCATCAGACGTCTAAATAAAGACCCAAACCAGGCCAGGTGAGGGTGATTTCACGCCTGTGATCCCAGCACTGTGGGAGGCTGAGATAAGTGGATTACTTGAGCTCAGGAGTTCTAGACCAGCCTGAGCAAGAGCATGACCCCATCTCTACTAAAAATAGAAAAACTAGCCAGGCATTGTGGAGGGTGCCTGTAGTCTCAACTACTTGGAAGACTGAGGCAAGAGATTACTTGAACCCAAGAGTTTCACATTGCTGTGAGCTTTGATGTAGGTGCATTAAAATTGTAATACTCAATATATACCGGTAACAAAAAATGAATAAAAGTCACATAGAGCACCTCTAGTAATTGGAGAAGTCAAATGTGACTTGAGTATTACAAATTTAATACAGTTTTTTCCCTTTTTAAAATGTGTATACATGTTTTGTCGCCCTCTGTGTAAGCACATATGTAGTTGCAATGATAATAGAGGCAGTGTAGCACAGTGGTTAAGAACACGGGCTGCCTGACCTTGAATTCCACTTGCACTGCTTCCTGGCCGTGGAGCCCCTGTCCAGTTGCTTGTCCTCTGTGTGTTTCAGTGGCCATATAATATTATAAAATGGGGGTGATAAATACTATCTACTCTAGGGCCACTTTGCAGGATTACTAAGACGGTTAATGTGTGTAACACTTGTGAATCTTTTGGCATATAATAAGTACCCATTAAGTGGGTTTATTTCTACTTTATGTTTGTGTTAGAGGTCAGATTTGCACTCTGACTGTTCTTTCTTTTTTCCTTCTTTTTTTAGGTGTTTGCTTGGGGGTATAACAATTGTGGTCAGGTGGGATCAGGTTCTACAGCAAATCAACCAACTCCACGAAAAGTTACAAACTGTTTACATATTAAGAGGGTGGTTGGCATTGCCTGTGGTCAGACGTCATCCATGGCTGTTCTAGACAATGGTGAGGTGAGCTTGCTTGCAATTCCCACTCCCCCTCTACCTCCTTTTTCAATTAAATGTCACTTTCTTCATGAGGTGCACGTATCAGATTGTGGTAGGAAAAGTGCTTTGTCTTGGGAGCTCTGTTGAGAGTTGACTGAGGAGATGTTTGCTCCTTAATATGACTTTATTAAATCCCAAGATCTGCAAGTAAAGATTCTGGAGTGTCTAAATTTTATTTTTTGCCAAGATCTAAATAGCCTCGTGCTTATAAGTATTTGTTTTTGATGTTTATCTTACTGGATTAGAGCAGCGGTGACCCACAGGAACTGTATTAAAGGGCCGTGGCGTTAGGAAGGTCGAGAACCCCTGGATTAGAGGATTTGATACTTTTCTTTCAACGAAAAGTTCAATTGAGCAAACTTTTTAAAGTTAGCTGATAAGGTCTAAATTAGAACTTCCTACCTACATCTTGAATATTTGTTCACAGGAGGAAACAATTTGGAAAACCAGATTTTTTTTTTTTTTGGTCCTGATTGTTGTTACATACTTTTTAAAAATCACCCTTCAGTTACCTGCCGCTGTTATCACCTTTGAATTTAGGATTATTGCTATGAAATTATTTTTGCTTTCAGCTTCTGCTTACATGGGCCAGTTACTACCTGTGCATGTTTTAGAGCACAAAAATTTTAGAAATTTTGGACATAGACATTATGGCATCATACAGTGGAGTCTGAGGTGTCCTAGAGAGTCCTGAATTAACTGTGTTAACTTTGATCAGTCCTGATTTCATCCTGATGACTTTGGAATTCCTGGGATACCATCAGCTATCCTCCATCCCAGTAATCTGCATTTCTCCTTCATTTTAAAAAATGAGTTAAACTTGAAAATTATTATGTGGTTGTTTTAACAAAGGTGAAACATAGGTACAAAGTAAAAGGTGAATACCTTTTTCCACATCTTGTTAATATTTGGGTGCGGATACTTTTGGACTTTTTTCTGTAAAAAGTGATCTGTAGATGTTTATAGTCTGCTTTTTTTAATGGGATGATGATACCTGCTGCTGCTTTTCTTTGTCGTTCTCAGCTTCCCCTGCCTGTCTGACAGAATGTTTATCTGTACCCACTGCCATTTCAGTCCTCACTGTGACGAGAGTCCAAATCACCTCCACAGTGGTCCTTCTGCCTCTAGTCTTATTTTCTTTTAAATTTCAGGTTAACATGAGGATACAAACAACCAAATAACAATATTTGCATTTGTTAGGTAGAGTCCTTCATATACATATATATATATATATATATATGTATACACACTTTTTTTTTTTTTTTGAGACAGTGTCTCACTGTGTTGCCCTTGGTAGAGTGTCATAGCTCACAGCAGCCTCAAACTTGGGAGCTTGAGCAATCCTCTTGTCTCAGACTCCCAAGTAGCAAGTAGCTGGGACCAGCAGGCACGCACCACCATGCCCAGCTAGATTTTTCTATTTTTAGTAAAGATGGGATCTTGTTCTTGCTCAGACTGGTCTTGAACTCCTGAGCTCAAGCAGTCTATCCCGTCTTGGCCTCCCAGAGTGCTGAGATTACAGGCGTGAGCCACTGCGCCCGACCTTGCCTCTAGTCGGATATGCTCCTGTCACCCCTCATGTTGGGCCAGCATGATCTTTCAAAATGCAGATTTAATTAGTCTGTTTTGACATATTTCAGTGGAAGATTCAGATGCATTTCCCTTTCCCTGGTGTGAGTTTTGTCACTTTGTCTCCTGGCCCTTCCCTTCCTTCTAGTCTTTTCCCTTCCCTGTATCCCATTCTGCCTGGAATGCCTTTGTCCTGCTTCGTCCTCCAGCCCTGCTCAGAGCTGTCCTTTCCGAAGTCTCCCCTCAGCTTTCTTCCCAGAGCTAAAGCCTTCCTCATGTTCCTGGAGTGCCTCGGCTGTGTGTCTGTGGTAGCACGCAGCTCTCTGCCTGCAAGAAATTTGCACGTGTCTCTCTCACTTGTCAAACACTGACCAAAAACTTATTCCCATTATCTTTCACAGTGTCCTGATTTCCGTGAGTGCTTAATAATTGTTAGTGAGGCTCAGTTTGCTTGCATATAAAATGGAAAAGAGTGATGTAGCCCAGGCTCTCTAACCAGTCAGTCAGGGAGTAGGAACTGACGCCAAACTGTCAGCCCCACCTCCAGAATACCTTCTGCTTCAAGATCAGTTGTAGGGTCCTATAATTATCTGTTCTTTTACAGGAGCAGTTCTAAAAGCCTGTGCTTTCTCTTTCTCTCCTCTCTAAGGTGTATGGCTGGGGTTACAATGGCAACGGTCAGCTGGGCTTGGGAAACAACGGCAACCAGCTGACCCCCGTGCGAGTGGCGGCCTTGCACAGTGTTTGTGTGAACCAGGTACGTGTGGTGACCTCAGCTGGCCCGTCCCTGTCTGCCTCGCCTGCTCTGCCTTGGAGCAATATTGGTGCAGTCTTTCCCGGCAATACCTTACACCTTCATCTTCCACGTTTAATATTATATCTTCCCTAAATTCCCGCTAGAACAAGGAAGACTGTGGTGCAGGCACATTAATTTTGACAAGTTAAAAAAAACTAATGGAAAAATTTAGTAGCCTACGATTTAGGCTTTTCTAATGCTTTCTTCACATTCCAGCAAATGTCAGTCCACAGCTGACAATGACTTGGCATCTGCAGAAGTTGGCTGTAGCCTCTCGGTCGATGTTAATGTAACCATGGACGTTTCCTTGCAGATTGTCTGCGGCTATGCACACACTCTAGCACTAACAGATGAGGGCTTGCTCTATGCCTGGGGAGCTAACACATACGGGCAGCTGGGAACTGGCAATAAAAATAACCTGCTGAGCCCCGCACACATCATGGTGGAGAAAGAAAGGTAACTTGGTTGTGCTGTGCCTTTGGGACTGTCTGTGGCAGAGCTGTAGCGTTTAGCTTTGGGACGCTTCTGTTTATTAATATTCTCGTTTGGAACAAAAGAATTTGAGTACCAGCTGGAATGAACATCAAGTTGATCCGATTCCTATGCTCCTTTCTGAAATAACCTCCTGTGATTGACAGGGCATGAACGCATCTTGGTGTAATTTCTGCAGGCTTGGTGTTGCCCATTGAGTAGGAAAGACAAAGAGAGTGTGTGACCATGTTGATGTTCGAGGTGTAGTGTGAATTTTTTTTTTTTTTGAGACAGAGCCTCAAGCTGTCACCCTGGATAGAGTGTTGTGG
The DNA here is from genome assembly GCA_963573935.1 of Arctocebus calabarensis. Lineage (NCBI taxonomy): Eukaryota > Metazoa > Chordata > Mammalia > Primates > Lorisidae > Arctocebus > Arctocebus calabarensis. The sequence goes on along the minus strand of CAUYON010078209.1, from coordinate 92,675 downwards.
CATCATAGCTCACGGCAACCTCCAATTCCTGGGCTCAAGCAAGTCTCTTGCCTCCACCTCCCAAGTAGCTGGGACTAGAGCCGCCAAACACAATGCCCGGCCATTTTTTTTTTTTTTGGTTGCAGCCGTCATTGTTCTTTGGGGGTCTGGGCTGGATTCGAACCCGCCAGCTCAAGTGTACATGGCTGGCGCCTTAGCCCGTTGAGCCGCAGGCGACGAGCCTGTAGTGTGAATTTTTCTTGTGAGCCAACTAAAACAACTTTTGAGTAAATATGCCCTTGAAAGGACATTGTCTGTTTAAATATTGATTTGATTTAATGTGTATTACCACAATAGATGCTTACCGTTTGTTCAGCCAAATTGTGAGGTTGTACCCGCTAAGTCTTGGGGTATGACTTCCAGGCCTGGGACCCTGCCTCAGACGTGCCCTACTGAGAAGAGTAGGGAGAGTGCTCAGAGCTCCTTACCCCTGCCCAGAGCTCACCAGCCTGATGAGTGTTCTGAGCTCTGCTAGGGATGAGAGGAAAAGCTGCCTCTCTAAAGAAATAGTATGTTGAAGACAGTATTTTTGGCTACTGTGTAAGCCCAGGGAACTGTCAGCACATTTTTGTAGCTGTCCACTTTCCTCATTTGCCTGATTTCTGTTCTGCTTTTCAAGTTCTCCTCAACAGTTCATAGGTATCGTCCACCCTAACCCAGCATTGGTTTAGGATGGAGGAGGGCAGTGAGGGGCAAGTACAGTGCTCTTGGCCTGGTCTTTTGTTTTGTTGCTGTGGCTGGGCAGTAAATGGCCCAGGTATAGGCAGAAAGCCCATATATGCCGCAACACCCTGGGCCTTGGGATATTTTCTGATTTGTTCCAAGTGTGGACTTTTTAATTGCTTTGTGTAGTGTGCTGTAGGCTTCTGTGATAATGAAGTGACACGTATTTTTCTTAAAACTCCTCAGGATAGTAGAGATCGCAGCCTGTCACTCTGCCCACACATCTGCCGCCAAGACCCAGGGTGGGCACGTGTACATGTGGGGCCAGTGCCGCGGCCAGTCGGTGGTCCTCCCCCACCTCACCCACTTCTCCTGCACGGATGACGTGTTCGCCTGCTTTGCCACTCCTGCCGTGTCGTGGCGCCTCCTGTCCGTGGGTAAGAAAGCACACAGGGCAGAACGGTGCTGCCAACTGACCAGGCTTCTGTGCACTTGCTGGGCATAGGCTTCTTAAGGTTCTAGAATGTTTTGTTCTCTGTTAGCTCTGATGCTTTTCTCCAAATTAGATTTCTATAATCAGATTTATTTATATATTATGAAATATTCCCACAGCATGCTGACTTCTGCAATTAGAAGAGGTGCTCAGTGTGATTCACATTTATCTTATCAGCATATATTGAGTATGCCAACTTCAGTAGCTTTTTCTTTTCTTAAACCCTATATACATTTTTTTGGGCCTCCCCACATGCTGCTTGGCCTGGACCTGGGCTTCCCAGGTCTTGCATCTTAAAATGGCACAGGCATCCTTCTCACAACAAATGTTCTAACATTTTTAATGTTAAGTTTGGAAAACTGTGGCATTGAGTATATCTCCTAGATAACTTCTTTCCCTTCCACACAATAAAAGTCAGAAGTGGTTTTTCCTCCCAGTTTGTGATCTTAGCTTGTCAGGTGCAAATCCCTGGAGTGTGAGTTCCCTAGTTCTTGGTTCCCGTTGGCAGAGAATGAGCACCGGTGCCTGGTCAATGATGCAGTGGTTTTAAACACAAAGCAGTGATATATATACATGTTTATTGCAAAATTAAGGTAAAGTACAGGAAGGATATATCCCAAAGCAGGGCCCCCCTGGGGGAGTGGAGAAAGGAACCCGGAGTTGGAGCATGCACCGTCTCTGGCTGTTGTTTGCCTCCCTTTGGGGTGATGGACAGGTTGGGGTTACATAATAAACTCCCTACCATGCTTCCCTCATCCCCATCTTCCTCAAGATCCCTGGGTTCCATAGGGTTACTTGTACAAAGGTTAAATGAGGCTCAGGTCAGTTTGAGGTCACTAGGGGCCCCTCAATGCAGCTTCCCACCGGGAAATAGTCCCACCCACAATTTTGAGTCCTCGCTACCATTCGACTCCATGCTCTGCCCTTAGTCCTACCCTGCCACCTGTTTACTTTCCACTAGGCCTAACAAGCTGAGTGTTAGGAAGAAAGGCAGATGGTGAATTCAGACCTCTGAGGAATATTCCTTCTTTGAAAGGAGCTTTACACTTGTCAAAAAGAGGAGAAATGGTCATCTCATTTCCATCTCAAGATTAGTGACAGAAGGGGAGGCAGTGATGAGAAGGTTTTTTTGTTTGTTTTGTTTTTCTGGCATAGGTTGGGCATCAGTCTAGACCCCTGCACCCCATGCCCATCTTGGTCATTTCTTTTCTTTCATGCGCTAGTGACCCAAGTTACAGGAGTGGGAAAGCCTCATTTTTTATTCTCAGCCTAGGCTGGAGGGCACTGGGCAGTCATAGCTCCCTGTAGCCTCTAACTCCCGGGCTTCAGATGTGCTCCTGCCTCAGCCTTCCAAGTAGCTGGGACTGTAGGTGTGCACCACCACCCTTGGCTAATTTTTAAATTTTTTTGTGAAGATAGGATCTCGCAGGCTCGGTGCGGTGGCTCAGGCCTGTAATCCTAGAGCTCTGGGAGACCAAGGTGGGTGAGCTCAGGAGTTTGAGAACAGCCCGAGCAACAGCGAGACCCTGTCTCTACTAAAAATAGAAAAACTGAGGCAAGAAGATCACTTGAGCCCAAGTGTCGAGGTTGCTATGAGTTACGATGACACCATAGCACTCCACCCAGGGTGACAGAGTGTGATTCTGTCTCAAACAAAAACAGAAAAAAGATGGGATCTCACTGTGTTGCTCAGGCTATTCTCAAACTCCTGGGCTCAGGGATTCCTCAGCCTCCCAAGTGCTGGGATTATATGTGTGAGCCACCAGGCCTGGCCAAAAGCCTGATTTTTGAGAGACTTTCCTTCTTCCCTCCATACCCAGGAGAGCTCTGCATTGTGTGGGGTTGAGAGAGGGCTGTAGGTTAAGGTCATAGGGCTTGGGCTGATGATATTTCCTTGGGAGATTCTGATAATAAAGTTGGGGATATACTCATTTCTTAAATTTCAGCCTAGGGGTTATCCCTCTTCCGGGAGTTGCCCTGGTAACACCAGGCTACTGAGTGTCAGAATCTTCCAAGGCCTTGAACCTGAGATCTGTGCTTAAGTCGTCTTTCTCAGCCCATGGGCAGCTGAAACTTGTCTCCTGTCTATAGCACCTTCATTCAGTGCCCAATGAGCATCTCTGGAATTTTTAAATTGTTTTTAGTCATCTGTTTTTTCCCCTTTTTTAATATATGTAAATATATTAGGAAAAGGAAAATATTGACAGAAGTGTGCAAAGTACCAAAACTTTTCTTCATAACAACACAGTTCTGTTTACATATTATCATAATTCTTTTTATCAGGTAACGTGATCACATGTTCCTGTAAAACTATTCCCTTTGCATATATGTTGTTGTTAAGTAAATTTGCTCTATGTTTAGATAGTGGATGAAGACTATGGTTTATACATTTATTTTTAGGGTTAAGGGGGATATTTAGATTCTAGATACCTAGCAAAAAGAACTTCTCTGCTTAAGAACACAACTGCTTAGCATTACCGCTTAAGTGCTAAGTTTTGGGGGGTCTCCTTGAGTTAGATATGCTGACCACTTGAAACTATCCTAAAGCAGAGAAAAATATTCTTAGGGTTTCAGGCTCGGTGCCCCTAACACAGTGGTTATAGCACCAGCCACATACACTTAGGTTGGCAGGTTTGAACCCAGCCTGGGCCAGCTAAACAACAGTGACATCTGCAACAAAAAAACAGGCATGTGTTGTGGCGGGCACCTGTAGTCTCAGCTACTTGGGAGGCTGAGGCAAGAGAATCACTTAAGCCCAAGAGTTGAGGTTGCTATGAGCTGTGACGCCACGGCACTCTACTGAAGGTGACATAGTGAGACACTGTCTCAAAAAAAAAAAAACAAACATATATATATATACACACACACACACACATATAGACAATTATATATATACATAATTATATATATATTCATATTCTTAGGGTTTCAGTCAAGGAAAATTGATAAATTCAAATTTTGGGAGAGTGGGGTTCTATCATCATGGACTACTTACAACTTAAAAAAAAACATTTCTGGCTTGGTGTCCGTGGCTCAACGGGCTAAGGCGCCAACCACGTACACCTGAGCTGGCGGGTTCGAATCCAGCCTGGGCCCGCCAAACAACAATGATGGCTGCAACCAAAAAATGGCCGGGCATTGTGGTGGGCGCCTGTGGTCCCAGCTTCTTGGGAGGTGGAGGCAAGAGACTCCCTTGAGCCCAGGAATTGGAGGTTGCTGTGAGCTGTAATGCCATGGCACTCTATCCAGGGTGACAGCTTAAGGCTCTGACTCAAAAAAAATAAAAAAAAATTTCTTACGTCTAAGCATCTAGGACTGGTATTTGGCCTTTCTAAATACATGTATTTTTTTTTATAGTTTATAGATGTCAACTATTTAATACTATGAAATTGATTTGTCAAATAAGGTATGAGGTCTTGAAAACACACAAATGAAATCATCCACCATACTAATGATCTTTTTGAAGTCTTTCAAGTCTTGAATCTCTTTCCTGAGCTTTCTGTATTAATAGTATTTTCGTTACCTTTAGAGCATGAAGACTTTCTGACAGTTGCAGAGTCACTGAAGAAAGAATTTGATAGTCCAGAAACTGCCGATCTGAAATTTCGAATTGATGGGAAATACATTCATGTTCATAAAGCTGTTTTGAAAATCAGGTGTGTTTGTCTGAGCTCAGAGACATTGGCAACATTTCTTTCTCTTTGCCATTTCTGTTTCTGTTACATTTTGTAAAATGGATATGGATAAGAAGTAACCTTAGTAATAGAGAGAAATGTATTCTCTGGGAGTATAAGAATTTGTATTATTTTTAAATTAAGAGTCTTGTGAATGCTCGTTTTTATTGGGAAATTTGTTTAAATGTTATAAAAAATGCAAATGTTGTCATTGAAAAGTATGTATGTCTTCGTTTTCTTTCTTTCTTTTTTTTTTTTTTATGAGACAGAGTCTCACTCTGTTGCCCTAGCTAGAGTGCTATGTCGTCATAGCTCACGTCAACCTCAAACTCTAGGGCTCCAGAGATCCTCTTGCCTCAACCTCCCTAGAAGCTGGGAATATAGGCTCCCACCACAATGCCCAGCTAGTTTTACTATTTTTAGAAGAGACAGGGATCTCGCTTTTCTTCAGGCTGGCCTCCAACTCTTGAGCTCAGGTGATCCACCAGCCCCGGGCTCCCACAAAGCTGGGATTACAGGTGTGAGCCAACGGGTCTGACCTTCTCTTTTGCTTTTGAGTAAAGATTCATTTTCCCTAAGCAGAATGCTCTCATAGTCAGGACTGCTGGGCTTCTATTACCAGTTACTACTAATTACCAATTAAAGAAAAGTTCTTTAGGTATAGTAAATGGTAGGACTTCTTTGTCCAAATGGTGAGGGAACCTGCATTAATAACTGATAATATTGGGACTGTTGCTCACTGAGGCTGCCATTACAGAGAGAGGCACCCTGGAATAAGACTATTAAACTGATCATTTACAAGTCTTATTGGAAGTTTAGTTAAAAACCTATTTGCAAAATAATACATTTTCAGGGACTAGAAAAGCCTTGTGTCATTTATTACCCAGGAGAGTAAATATCTGAAGAGATGAGCTGGAAGGGCTTTTTGTCTGTGAAGCTGGGCTCAGTCAGTCTGTTCCTCCATGTGGTTTTCTGATAGTTACATCCATCATTCCTTGCTTTAGACACCTGTCTATTTTCTTATGTAATTGGAGGCATTATTTTAGTATTCTGAATGGATTTTGCAAAATATTTTTTATCTTTGTGCCATATCTCAATTTAAAAGAATTTGAAAAGATGATGTAAGCTGGGCAAGTAATCCTAGTAATCCAGTTTGGGAGGCCCAGAAAGGAGGATCTCCTAAGCTCAGGAGTTCAAGACCAGCCTGAGCAAGAGCAAGAACTCATCTTCTACTAAAAATGGAAAAACTAGTAGGGCATTGTGGTAGCATGCACCTGTAGTCCCAGCTTCTTAGGAGGCTGAGGCAAGAGGATCACCTGAGCCCAAGGGTTTGAGGTTGCTGTGAGCTGTGATGACACCACAGCACCCTACCCAGGGTGATGAAGTGAGACTGTCTGCCAAAAAAAAGAAAAAGAAAAGGAAAGAAGAAAAATCATGTCAGGTAATGGAATAATAATAAGCTTAAATATAATTTAATTAACCTCTAAAGCAATTTTAAGAATACATTTATTATACAAATATGAACAAATTGAGACATTTAAATGATGTTAAAAGTTCTGAACGCTCTCATTTTTGAATTACTTTTGTTTCATTGTTTAAAATGCATTTCTAGGCTCCGTGCCTGTAGCTCAAGTGGCTAAGGCACCAGCCTCATACACTAGAGCTTGGGGGTTCGAATCTAGCCCAGCCTACCAAGTGGTGACAACTATAACCAAAAAACAGCGGGGTGTTGTGTTGTGGGCGCTTGTAGTCCCAGCTGGTCAGGAGCCTGAGGCAAGAGAATCGCTTAAGCCCAAGATGGAGGTTGCTGTGAGCTGTGATGCCACGGCACTCTACCCAGGGCAATAGCTTGAGGCTCTGTCTCAATAAATAAATAAATAAAATGCATTTCTATACATCTTTAAAAAACAAAACAAGTGAGCAAAAACACTTGGAGACTATCAAATGGAAACAGCAACAGCAGTACTATTGAAGTGCTGGGTGCTCCTGGGCTCTGCGTATAATTCATAATATTTAATAGGAGATGCAAAAAGTTAAAGTAAGTGCATCTAAACCCCCTTGTACACGGAATGTTTTCAGGGTCCTGACTAAAGATTCGTGGTCATGGTGTGTGTGGGTCCAGATAAAGAAGTCAAGGATACCGCTAGTCCTGGTTTATCAGATTTCATCAACTTGCTGTGGTAGCCTTTGCTTTTCTGTTTTAGGTGTGAGCACTTTCGTTCCATGTTCCAGTCATACTGGGATGAGGACATGAAGGAGGTGATAGAAATCGACCAGTTTTCCTACCCAGTGTACCGCGCCTTTCTCCAGTACCTCTACACGGACACTGTTGACCTGCCACCGGAGGACGCCATAGGTGCCGTGGCTGCGGGGGACTGGCTGAGCTGGGGTCGAGACTCTGTCTCCTCATGTTCTCCGAGTAGTGAAATAGAAAAAGTTCTAGGTTTACTGGCTTTTACTTAGTCTTTAAAAAAGATTCAAAGTTGGGCAGCGCCTCTGGCTCAGTGAGTAGGGCGCCAGCCCCTTATACCGAAGGTGGTAGGTTCAAACTCAGCCCCGGCTGAAGTGCAACAAAAAAATAGCTGGACGTTGTGGCTGGCGCCTGTAGTCCCAGCTACTTGGGAGGCTGAGGCAGGAGACTCGCCCAAGCTCAGGAGTTGGAGGCTGCTGTGGACTGTGAAGCCATAGTACTCTATCAAGGGTGACAAAGTGAGAGTCTGTCTCTTTAAAAAAAAAAAGATTCAAAGTTAATGTCCTTAATAATTATATTTTGTAGTTATTATGGTTAATAATTATGGACCTTGTTTATCACTGTGGACTTATTTTAATTTTTTAATATTGAAGTATAAATTGCTAATGGATTTAGCATTTTAGAAACAAAATAAGGGGAAGATTTCACTTTTTGCTATTCCTTTGTACTATAGAAGAAATTGTCTATCAAGTATAGAAGAGGTATGTTTTTGGAGGTGAGGAAGGTAGTGAGTAAAAGAATTATTTACTCAAATTTGGAATATTATTCACTAAGAAACTTCTTATTTACCTATACATTTCTGTTCACCAAAATGAAATGCTAATGTTGACAAATAGCGGAAATTATTGTAAACACAATTGAAGTTTTCACAATTCTTACTTTTAGGTCTTTTGGATTTGGCAACATCTTACTGTGAAAATAGACTGAAAAAACTGTGTCAGCACATTATCAAGCGAGGGATCACTGTGGACAATGCCTTCTCCTTGTTCTCTGCTGCAGTCAGATACGACGCAGAGGTAACATGAACAGCGCACGGAAACCCCGCCACCCCCTCCCTGGGCCTGTCGTCCCGTCTCACATGGGACAGGAAAGTGATGAGCGGCTGCACTTCTGTTTAAGGAATCAGCCAACCGACTGATCCTTAAAAACTGAAATCTGTCCCTGCTTGTTTAGTCTCTGTTCATTCTGTCAATAGTGGTTCTTCTGCTTCCATTTGTAAGAGAAGAAAGGAGGTCCCAGCAGCGGTCCTAAAGCTTGGAGCATCAAGTGTCACTCCGAGTTGGAAAGCAGACAGCACCTTTTAAGTCCTGGTCTTTCTCAGTGTCAGCCTGAGTACCCTCTTTGCTGTCCTTTTAGCTCCCCAGTCACAAGCCAGGGGTGCCCTGTGACTGATTGATGGATGTGCACACTGTCATCCGTGATGATGTCTGTATGTGCTCTGAATCTTACATCTCTGTATGTGCTCTGAAATTCTATCACTGGCTAATCATAACTCACAGTAGTCATATGTTAAGAACTTGCTATAGACTCCTTTTAGTTTTTATGCCCTGGATTGAGATCTTAATCTGGGGTTCACCGCTCACGGGAGCATTGATTTGCAACTGGTGTGCCGTGAGAGGATCTTAGGCATGCTGCAAAATTTTTAAAGATCATTAATTACATTGTTTTCAAAAGAAGTTCAAAGCACAGTAAGTATATTTCTTACTCTTTTTTTTTTTTTTTTTGAGACAGTCTCAAGCTGTCACCTTGGGTAGAGTGCTGTGGCATCGTAGCTCACAGCAACCTCCAACTCTTGGGCTCAAGCGATCCACTTGCCTCAGTTTTTTTATTTTAGTAGAGATGGGGATCTCTCTTCTGCTCAGGCTGGTCTCCACCTCGTGAGCTCAAGCAGTCCACCCACTTGGGCCTCCTAGAGTGCTAGGATTATAGGCATGAGCCATCTCGCCCAGCCTCTCACTCTTTTTTTTTTTTTGATCAATATAATATAATTTAAGTGTGCCACGGAAATTTAACCATAGATTCAAGTGTGCCATGAGATAATAAAGGTTGAAAATCACTGCTCTAAGAGTTGGTGATTAAGGGGCATTGGAGACTCTGAAATGTGTCCGTGTGTACTTTGTTGAAGTGAAGGACCACCGCATCAGATTGTAAGCTCCTCGCAAGCAGGAGCTACGTCACTCATCTGCGCAGTCTGCAGGGATAAATGTCTGCTGGACTGAATGAACGCAGCACCACCGAAGTGAAGTATTAAGGGTAGTCAGTGAGCTGCACCCTGGTGTGGCTGGTTTCACAGAATTGTGGAGAATAAAAGGTAGATTCCATGAGCAAGGGAGAGCGCAATAATGATCTCGGAGGTTCAGGATGTGCAGGAAAGTCATGCCTGTGAAGCGACACCATCAGTTGGTTCCTACAGGTATTTCGTGATTGTTTGATAAGGCAGAGTCACTGGCATCAGGGAATTCACTCTGTTAAACACCTTCAACATCTGTAGCTGTCACCTTTGAGATGCAGTAGAAGACAAACTTCATATTTATCACAATTAGGGATCAAAGTGGACCATTAGTATCTCGCATTTTGAAATTGTGTACTGTTTTTGTTAGAGGTTATATTATGATTATAAACATTTGATAAGGTCAGATGTAACTGACTTTACCTGCATCCCAATAAGAAGTGGAATGATGGGGCTGCATCTGTGGCTCGTCGAGTAGGGTGCTGGCCCCATATACCGAGGGTAGTGGGTTCAAACCTGGCCTTAGCCAAACTACAAAACAGAAAAAGCCGGGCGTTGTAGCAGGCGCCTGTAGTTCCAGCTACATGGGAGGCCGAGGCAAGAGAATCGCCTAAGCCCAGGAGTGGAGGTTGCTGTGAGCTGTGTGACACCACAGCACTCTACCAAGGGCGATAAAGTGAGACTCTGTCTCTACAAAAAAAAAAAAAAAGAGAGAGATGGAATGATGATCAGAGTAAATCACATCTAATAGAAAATGGAGGCATGATTTTTTTCCTGCCCTTTCTGTGATACCATGAACCTCTTTATTAGAAATGCTGTTTCTTTAGATTTTACTTCTAAAAGTAAAATCCTCCCAGTAGTATAGTTTTCATTTGGATTGATGAAGCCTTTCCTCTCCAGTTGATGGTTGATTTCAGAGTCTCCTCTGCTCCTCCCCTCCCCTCCTCTGCATTAGTGAGCCGTAAGCTCGGGGCTGGGACCCTGTAGACAAGCACCGGGGAGGGGCAGACAGCTCCAGCTGCTGGAGAGTTCTTCCTCACTCAGCTAAAATTTGCCCCAGGAAGTTTACAGAAAAGCCTTCTGCCTGTGCCAGTGGGTCATTTCCTTTACTCGTCTCCATTTTTCTCATATGAAATATAAATGCACTGAAGACTGTTCCTTTAGAGAGGCTGCAGGTGCGTGTGATTCCCCCAGAGTCTGTCTCAGTGGGTCAGCTCAAAAATGTGTTGAATTAAGTGACTAAAAGAATGTGTTTGGAGCCCCTCACCATGAAGGTATGCTTTAAAAAATGTTAAAACAAGTCTGAAGCCCCACAGATATTACACATTCAATGTGGAAAAATTAGGGAATAAAAAATAAGACAAAAAGAAAAAGAATTGCTTCTTTCTTTCTAGGTTGTATTTTTTAGGTTCCAATAGGAGCTTTATAATTGACTAATGGTTTTACATTTTATTTCCTTGAAAGGTAGTACCACAGAAAGTAATAAGTACATAAATGAAGTAGAGGACATGTTCTATTTTTGAGGATAAAAATAGAAACCACTTATTGTATCTACTAGTTGATTGGAAGCTACTGATAAGTCAGATTGGACATTAACTAAAAGCGCTGATTTTTCAGAAGCTCAACTTGGGCACAGTAGGTGACTTTGCCTTCATCCTGTGGGTGAGACGGCTGGGAAGATGGAGGCTTCTGCTTCAAGCATTTCTCCTTTTTTCTAGAAACGTTATTGTTCTTCCTCCTTTTACCCTTTGACAAGATAATTTTGAAGCAAATGTATAGACATAAAGGCAACAAAAATGTGTGGACTCAGTGGTTATGAGGATTTTTAAAAGTGAGCTTATTGCTGGGGAGCCTTTGTATGATGACTTTTATAAAAAGGACTTGAAGAAAGGACACAAATATTCCTCTGGACAGATCTCAATAAATATTGGTATCAAAGGAGAAAGTGTATAAAACATTGTCTCCTGATAGTTCAGTATCCCACATTGTAAACATTTAGAATGTTTTTCTATTTATACTGGTTCTTTCCAGCAAATTTTGGTTTTTATGTATATTTGAACATTAGGAGAAATAGTTGAGAAGGATTATTTGCTTAGCCAGAGTAAGAACTTCCTGGAAAATCCTGCGGCCAAGTGTCTTCCCTTTGATGGGAGCAGTGAATACGAGCCCAAGAACCAAATAGGAAGTTGGTTTGGGATATGAATACTGGAAAGCTTTGTGCTAGGCTAAATGACCAGCATTTTTTTCTTCTTTCAGAAGGCCAGATTAAAAGTGGTCCAGGAGCAGTAGGTTGTAAAACCCTTTTTGTGTGATGAAAGCAAAATTTATTTTTTCCCATATGGTAGGACATTTAAATACATTCTGACTTTAAACTACTTTAATCTGGAATATTTTATAATTAATATACTATAAATTAATTATAGACTTACGCTTTTGGGGTTTGGTTCTGTAATTTCCTTAACGATGTGTGGAAACAGGTGTGGTTCATGGTCTTTTGCATCTGGACATGGGTCAAGGTGGCCTGTGACGTGAAGGTACCTGCCTTACCCTTGGCCAAGTGGTGTTTCGAAGAAGCGTTAGCATTCAGCTGTTTCAGCTTTGCAATTTTAGGATTAGATAAGAACTCTGTTAAAGTTTGCATCAGCATTTTTAAAAATGAGGATATTAAGACTCAACTGTGGGATGACACCTGTAGCTCAGTGAGTAGGACGCCGATCCCATATGCTAGAGGTGGTGGGTTCAAACCCAGCCCTGGCCAAAAACTGCAAAAACAAAGACTCAACTGTGGTGGCACCTGTGGCTCAGTGAGTAGGGCGCTGGCCCCATACGCCGAGGGTGGCAACAAGAAAATGGCTGGGCGTTGTGGTGCCTGTAGTCCCAGCTACTCGGGAGACTGAGGCAAGGGAATTGCCTAAGGCCAAGAGCTGGAGGTTGCTGTGAGCTGTGACACCATGGCACTCTACCGAGGGCGACAAAGTGAGACTGTCTCAAACAAACAAACAAAAAGACCATCAGCTGTGTTTTGTTACTAAAGAAAATCTGTGGAGGCTGGGCAAGGGGTTCATACCTATAATCCTAGCACTCTGGAAGGTCAAGGTGGGAGGGTTACTGGAGCTCAGGAGTTTGAGACCAGCATGACCAAGAGTAAGACTCTATCTTTACTAAAAATAGAAAACTTAGCCAGGCGTGTTGGCACTTGCCTGTAGTCCCAGCTACTTAGGAGACGGAGATGAGAATCACTTAAACCTAGGAGTTTGAGGTTTCTATGGGCTAGGCTGATGCCATGGCACTCTAGCCTGGGCAACAGAGTGAGACTCTGTCTCAGAAAAAAGAAAAATTTATGGAAAGGAAAAAAAAACTTATTTTCAGAGTCTATATGGTGATTGGAATAGTTTACATGTTTAAAGATTTAGAATGAATCTAAAAATTATTTCATAATAGCAACTTTAAATTTTTATCTTCTTTCCTAATAACAATAAATCTGGGAACTTATTTCATTTGCCTCACTCAGAACCACCATAATAATTTCACCATAATGAGTTTATTTTCTAATACAAAGACAACTCTATTAGACCCTGTGTTTCACGCCCATGCCGTTTCCCTATTCCATATGTAAGCTGTGAGAAGATTTAATTCTGCCATGAACTTTTTTCACCTGCTGGTCAAATGATCCTTCTCATCCTTCTTGGAATTGTTTTATTTAAAGCCCAGCAATTGTGTTGTAGTGACTTATCAGTTGGGCAAGAGTTGCATTACCTTGTCTGGGTAGCTGAAGATTGATCATTTGCAGAATGAGACGAACCGATTGTGTAGGCTGTGGTGATGCTTCTGCGGGACCTGTCGGAAGGGTGCTTATCAATTCACCCATCCATTTCCCCGTCTAAGGCACACTGAGGCAGGCCTTGGTTGCTGAGTGGTCCTGCTTGATGCCGTGCTCTGGTTCCCATAAAGAACTTGACAATTCAGAGCTCTCTCTGGCTGCATGAAGGGCTTCCTTTTGCACAGTCAACCAAGGTTTCAATTAGTCACTTAACCCAGCTTTAGATTGTTTTCATATTCTCTAGTTTTGACTTCTAGTTATTATGGAACATATATTGAATACCAAGATATCTCACCAATTCAAACTACTTAGGAAAAGGGAAGGCAGCTTGATAGAACCATTTTCATAAAGGTCTGAAGTAAATTCTAATTAGCAGCATTATTTGTATGCCTATACTGTATAAAGTTTACACTCAAGGCAATTTCTGTGTAGTTAGCTGAATAACCTTGCTTTAAGCTTACTTTTTCATATACCCCCAAAAGATTTTGAATTCCAAATTAGGAGACACCAAAGTGATAAGGTTTAACAATCTAGAATTTAGTGCACTCTTGTGAATTTGAAATTATATAATTTTTATTTTTTTATTTTTTTTTGAAATTATATAATTTTTAAACATTCTTATCTATTACATGGTTTGAAGAATTTTCTGTGTTTATGACTGACTATCTAAGTTATGTGTAAATCTCTATTTTTGATAATTAAAATTAAAATGGGTCTGTTATGTTCCTAGAATATAGTTTGATCCTAAGAGCTATTTATTAGTCATTGGGTTATAATACACATACCAGGAATAGTGCTTTTTCTTGAATAATAATCTGAGAGGGAATGCTTTATATAGTTTACCATTTCAATTTATAATAACACACAGAGCATTCAGCTATACATTTAGCCTGCAGAGACTATCCGATTAAAAAACATGGATCCAGAGATTGTGCTAACATTTTAAATTCTTTTTGAATTATCTAGAAAACAAAACTCTGGCAGCCATGGCTGAAACCACATTAGGTGTGGTTTTATCTCTCAACTGTAAGGTGACTGGGCTGGTTTCCGGAGAGCATCTTTCAGCCAGGGACTGAAGGACCTTCAGAGCAAGGAAGTAATTATTTATAGAGGTTTGCTCAGAGGAATCAGAAAAAGGGTCTTTCTGTGTGCTTGTGCAGGCCATTCCCTACTGTAAAACTCCCACCTCATGGTAGCTGCAAATGTGAGCTTTTATGTTGCACTTTAAATATTGTTGAATTTCTGGTTTACTAGAACCTTGAGTTTTGACCTTTAGTGTAGAACTTATCAGCTGGCTTGGTTATGAAAATCAAGCTATTTGCGATAAGAGCTTCTAGTGTGATTTGCTTTTATATACAAGGTGGCCGTGAAGTTCATGTGCAATTTAAAATAGATTGCACACGAACTTTGCCTTGTATTTGGTTTTCGTATGTATTCCAGATGTCTGATTGATTTAGTTCCAACATTTGAGGAAATAGACGATATATGGTATTAGAGTTTGCAGGAGATGAATGGGGATGTATTAGGCAGAAATTGATTATTTTTTTTTTTTTTGAGACAGTCTCAAGCTGTCACCTTGGGTAGAGGGCAGTGGCATCATAGCTCACAGCAACCTCCAACTTGGGCTCAAGCAATGCTCTTGCCTCAGTTTTTCTATTTTTAGAAGAGACAGGGTCTTGCTTTTGCTCAGGCTGGTCTCGAACTCGTGAGCTCAAGCAATCCACCCGCCTAGGCCTCCCACAGTGTTAGGATTACAGGCGTGAGCCACCACATCCAGCTGGCAGAAATTGACTTTAAGTTGTTCTTGCTGAGTATGAGGTCTGACAATTAAGTTTGCAGACATTCTAGAAAACATGCTTCGTACCTCATTGCTGAATGTCACTACAGTCACCTTCAAAAGTGCTCCCCTCGGAGGCTGTATCCCGAAGCCAGCACCTAGTTCACCTTTCAAAGCAATTGTGAGGGCTAGGTGCGGTGGCTCATGCCTGTAATCCCAGCACTCTGAGCGGCCAAGGAAGGGGGAGTGCTTGATCTCAGGAGTTTGAGACCAGCCTGAGCAAGAGTGAGACCCCAACTCTACTAAACATAGAAAGATGAACTGGGCATGGCAGCAGGTATCTGTACTCCCAGCTACTTGGGAGGCTGAGGCAAGAGGATTGCTTGAACCCAAGAGTTTGAGGGTGGTGTGAGCTATGATGCCATGGCATTCTACCCAGGGGGACAGAAGTGAGACTCTGTCTCAAAAAAAAGCAATTTTGGAACTCTTTGTGGAATGGCCATCAGAGCTATTGTCATATGAGGTCTGGCAATTAAGTTCTTGAACTTGCCAGTGCGTGCTTTTCTTGGTAAGGTATTGTAACCTTGGCACATCAGTGTCTCACTGCGGTGTTTGTGTTGGTGTGTGCTGGTGTCTTGCTGAGAGGCATTCATTATTGTTGTTGGATATTTTTGTGTGTTGTATGCCAACAGCTTTGATGGCCATTCCAGAAAAGGAGTTCCAACGTTCTTCGAAGGGTGGACGAGGTGCTGGTGTCTGTACATAACCTCCCAAGGGCAGTCCTTCAAAGGTAGCCATAGAGATATTCAGCAGTGATGTATATAGGACACTTTTTCTAGGATGAGTTCGCAGATTTAATTGTCAGACCTTGTATGTTATTTTTTTCTGAATGTTTGTGGTTGGTGATTTCCCATTTTACTGACTGGACAAAATCCAATTTGAAAAATGTGCTTCTCTGGGGTTGACGATATGAGAAATTAGCATAGTGCAAATTGTATGTTATCCTTTGTGGCTTTAAAAATGAAGTCATTTTTATTAGGATAGCACAAAAATGAATTTAAGGTTTGGGGAATTTTCTTTTTAGTGTGTTATTTTAAATTGACCATACCTCTTCATCCTTTTTAAAAAAGTTTTTTTCTCTTTCTCTTATTTTTATTTTTTTGATTCTGTTTTTGTTTTTGAGACCGAATCTTACTTTGTCATACTCAGTAGAGTTCCAGGACATCATAACTCACATCAATTTCAAACTACTGGGCTCAAGTGATCCTCTTGCCTCAGCCTCCTGAGTAGCTGGGATTATAGGCATGTACCACCACAACTGGCTAGTTTTTCTAATTTTAGTAGAGAAGGGGGGTATCACTCTTTCTTTCTTTCTTTCTTTTTTTTTTTAAAGACAGAGTCTTCCTGTGTCGCCCTGGGTAGAGTGAGGTGGCGTCATAGCTCACAGCAACCTCAAACTCTTGGGTTCAAGCGATTCTCTTGCCTCAGCCTCCCAAGTAGCTGAGGCTGCAGGCGTCTGCCACAATGTCCGGCTAGTTTTTGAGGCAGGGTCTCACTCTTGCTCAGCCTGGTCTGGAACTCCTGAGCCACTGGGCCCACCCTCCTTTTTTAGTTTTTAAAGTCTTCTCTTTCTGACCAGCTAACCAACCCACATCTTAATTCTTTGATTTCTCGAATGTGACAGAAAACATTATGTGGACACAAGCAGCATTCTGTCCTTTCCCACAGCGTTTTCTAGTGGAACTAGACTGTAATGACCATGCAGGAAACTCGTTCACTGTGCACTTGTGTGTGTGCTTGTGTCTCTTTTGAAGAGTCACTCTTGAGCTAGGAAACTGTTGCCTTTACTGTGTTACGAGTAAATAGCATGACCCCTCCCTCTGGTCACTGGTTTGGCGAGTGTCAGGTATCTGGCCTCAAAGATCTTTGCTGGGGGAGGGTTAGAGATGTGGGGTGAGGGGCTTGGAGAGAAGTAATTCAATCAAAATAATTTAAAAAGGCCTGTTTTTGTTTTTATTTTTGTTGTGTGTGTCCAGGACTTAGAAGAATTCTGCTTTAAGTTTTGCATCAATCATTTGACAGAAGTTACACAGACTGCAGCGTTTTGGCAAATGGACGGCCCTCTGCTAAAGGAGTTCATTGCTAAAGCCAGTAAATGTGGAGCCTTTAAGAACTGAAGCGCAAGGCTGCGAGGCTGCTGGGGGTTTGTGTGAGTGCCCTTAGGCACTGCTGACCAGGTGTCCAGTTTGTGCTCTACACAAGTAACATGATTCTGCAGGTAAAAGAAACATCAGACTGTTTTTCCCACGTCTGAGACACAGTCCTCTCTATAGGAACATATGAAAGATGTATGGCTTTTCTTGAGCCCGTTTTAAACAGCTCTTGTTTCCAGATAGGTACATCTTAAATGTGGCCTTCCTTACCTTTGGGCTGGAGCACTGGAAAAGGGTAAAAGTTTAGCTCTTCTTGGTTTTATTTTCATTTTTTTGATTAGAGAAACTTCTGAACTTGAAAAGCAGAAGTTGGCAACAACTCTCCTAGATTACACATCAACAACCTTTCGATGTCAGGAGTTGTATAGTTCGTGAATTGTGAAGTGAACCTAGAGGCCCCACTGCTCTGAAGTAAGGTGCTGACCTGGGGCTCTTCCGAGTGCTGTTTTAGCTGCTAGTTCAGGGTCCCAGCTGTCACGGGACAGTTGCGATTGTCTGAGGCTTTCACTTTGGGCTTACGCTGTTGATGACTTATTTTAACTTCAAGGCATATCAAAGTAATATTCAGTTTAAAATGTTAAACCTACTGAAATGATAATTATGTAAAGATATATTTCCCAGTTAGCGAAGATTTCTCATAAGATTTCATTGCATAGAGAATAGTAATTTATAACTATCCATGAAAAGTTGATAATGAAAGAAACTTCTTTTGGGTAAAAGTGAGTATTACATAAATTAGAATCTCCACTACTTATTCAAATAAGGTAGAATTTGAAACCTCCAATTAGAATTGCCCCCGTTCTGCACCTGCTCACCGGCATGCAGTTGGCTCTTGCCTTCTTCCTACATTATGATGCTGCTAAATCATCCTGTCTGCTACGCAGGACTCGAAGAAGTGGTTCTTAAATCTGGCTTTCTTACATGACTTACTGGAATTTATCTTCTTTATCTAGGTCCAATTCTATCAAAATTTGCTTATTTAAAAACTTCAGCTCCTTTCACTTTTGATGTTCCTCTGCTTTTAACTGTTAGGTATATTGAGCATAACTTAGCCTTGAAAAAAGGTCAAAATGATGGTGTTTCTGGAAAGATCCTATTAAAAGGTGGTTAGTCATGAAATATGACTTTGGGACGCCAGAGGATACAACCCTTGAGTTTTATCACATGCCCATTGTGCTCATACTGAGATTTGCTTTGCTCTCTGGTCCGTGAACTTATCTGCATTTGTGTGAGCTCCCTTGGTGAATTTCATCCTTGGATGGCCTCTCTTTTCAGCTTGAAGCCTGAATACATTTTCAGAGCCAGACTAACAAGCAGCAGGTGAAGATGTGCTGTGACTATTATTTTTAGCCATGTTTTTAAACAATTGTATAATGGAGTGGAAGGGGGAGTGAGGCTCTAAATGTAGGGATCCATCAGTAAGAGGAATAAATTCAAAACTAGCAATCCCAGCCCCTTTTCTTGAGTGTATCAAAATGATTGAAGCCCAGAGAATTACTGGGTTAGAATTAGTTCTGCACCATCAGTTTTTCTTCCTAGGCTGACAAAAGCATAGTAATTTGATTATTCTTATAGTTATGCTGGGTGGTGTTTGTAATGGTCACTGCTCTGTAGGCCTGTGATCAGAACAGAACCAAGACTTCGGTATGTTTACTATTGCTCTCTTACTTGAAAAACAGCCTTCTTAAGAAAAGCACAAGTTAAAATAGTAGATCCTTTCAACAAATATTTACGGAGTTCCCAATATAGGTGAAGAACCACTTCTCAGATGAGATTACTAAGTAGATTGTGTGAGTTACATATGGAAGTGAAGACAGGAAGTCCTTCAAAAAGTACTTCAGTATCTTTTCGTTAATACACTCCTATTTTTCTACTTGGTTTTGTTGTTAATCATAGGAGGATATGAAACTAGTCTTTGAATTTTTTTCATCTGATATAATAACGGAAGCCAAATATTCATATTTCTTAAAATAGCCCAAAATGTACTCTTGAACTTCTTACTGGAACAATGTTTGATATTCTCATTTGTGGGCTGTATTTATGTTATATTTAGAATGACATGTTAATAAAGTAACCCATTAAAAACAGGCTTGTAGAGTGGTTTTTTCCCTTCAGAAATCATTAGTATGTAGCCTTTAAAAGGAAGTTCTGATATGTGGTGCACATGGGTGAACTCCGAGGACAGTATGCTAAGCAGAAGCAGCTAGTCACAAAAAGAAGTACTGTGTGATTCTACTGGTGTGGTGATGGTTATCAGGGGCTGGGGACAGGGAGTAACGGGGAGTAGTTTGATGGGTACAGTTTCACTTTTGCAAGAGTTCTTCTGGGTGTGATGGCTCATGCCTATAATTCCAGCACTCTGGGAGGCCAAGGCAGGAGGATCGCATGACCTCAGGAGTTCAAGACCAGCCAGAGTAAGAGTGAGACCCCATCTCTACTAAAAATAGAAAAACTAGCCATGTGTTGTGGTGGGCAATTGAAGTCCCAGCTATTCGGGAGGTTGAGACAAGAGGATTGCTTGAGCCCAAGAGTTTAAGGTTGCTGTGAGCTACCATAGTGCCATAGTACTGTACCCAGTGAGACACTGTCTCAAAAAAAGAGTTCTTTGGATGGTGGTGATGGTTGTACAACAGCGTAAGTGTATTAAGTGCCACTAAACTGTATACTTAAAAATGGTTGGCAATGATAGATTTCATATTATATATATTTTACCACAATTAAAAAAATAAGCAGTAATATATTCTTAGCAGGTATCAGGCTAAAAGTAGGATCACTATGAGCATGTCAGCTGTACACAAACACACATCATAGAAATCCTTGGCTTGTATTCCTGCTGAAAGATAGAACAGTTGGACTGTCACTGCAGAAGAACACGTCTGAATCCTTTGACAGCACTTACAAATGAAGAGAGAGACAGTCCTTATCCTCTAGGAACATAAAAAGTATTAGGAGGGGAGGTAGGTTTAGGATTTCACAGCACAATCAGATATTTATAAACAGCTTTTCATGATAATAAAAGAAAATCACATCAGGTTAACACGACAAGCAGTTCTGAAGCTTGTGCAGTTACGCCGGGCAGCACCTGCCAGGAAAAGTGTCCTCCCAGCCCCTGTTCCGAACACTGGGCTAGCGACACAAGTAGAGGCTGAGGGTGGGCGCTGACTAGCCTTCCGAAACTTACCGTAAGGAAGTTTGTTTGGTTAGAATGGAGAAAATAAGCCAGGAAATCCTGGCAAGGGAAGCATGTGCAAGAGAGAACATGCCCTCCCACGCTGTGAGGCACTGTGCTCCGGGCCTCACATAGATTTTCTTATTTCGTGTCCGTATTTTGTCCCATCAGGTAGGCAGCATTATTCTCAGAATAAATAATTTAACATTCTTCAGTAGGCTGAAGTACAGACCCTAGTCTTGTATTTTCCTACTTTATGACCCCAAACACATGTTGCTCCCTTGTGCCAAGTTAGTGGCTGTGAATGATAGATTAATTTTTTTCTTTGATGCGGAGTCTCACTCTGTCATCCTGGGTAGAGTGCCGCGTAACCATCACAGCTCACAGCAACCTCAAACTTTTGGCCTTAGGCAATCCTCTTGCCTCAGCTCTTGAGTAGCTGAGACTATAGGCACCTGCCACAACGCCTAGTTTCTTTTTTAGTAGAGAAGGGGTCTTGCTTTTGCTCAGGCTGCTCTCAAACTCCTAAGCTCAGATGATCCACCCTTGGTCTCCCAGAGTGCTGAGATTACAGGTGTAAGCCATCATGCCTGTCCTAGTGACAGATTAAATTTGAAGGTAAAATAGGGACAAAGGTTTTTTAATAAAGATAATTGCATCCAAATGATTGACAAATAAGCTTTTCAGTAAGCTATGGTACCAGGATGGGCTGACCCTGCAGTGGTCATCTAGACTCAGGGAAGCCTTTATTCAGAGGGTCCCCAGGTGTACTGGCCTTAGTAGCCTTTGAAGTGCCCCATGTGATTCTGACATGCAGTCAAGCTAGGGCGAGTCTCTTGCCTCCCAAGTAGCTGGACTACAGGAACCTGCCACAACACCCAGCTATTTTTTTTTTTTTAGGGTTGAGGTCTGGATCTGGCTGAGGCTGGTCTTCCAGGATTGGTCAGGCAGTCCACTCAACTCGGCTTCCCAGAGCCACCGCGCCCAGCCTGAATGTGAAGATTTCAGGGGTCAGACATGGTGGTATAGGCATAAAAGCCTGAAATGTATATTGTTAGGTTGAGAAAAATGTTAATTATTATTGTTTTCCTCCTTGGATATTCCCACTCACGTTCTTATTCAAAGAGTCCAGTTTAAAATTTAGATGTTTGTTTTGAAGATGATGAATGCCCATATGATGACTGGCTGAAAAGAAATTTAAAACAAAATCTTCCATGGTTAAAAAAAATATTTTTTAAAAAGTAAACTTTGTGACAAGACCGGTAAATTTGGTACAAGTAAAATAGTACATTCAAGTGTATTCTATCTAAGAGCCATTACAGGCTCATCAAGGACCTGGTCTCAACAGTTAACGATGTTTTATACCTCTGTCCACATAGTTACTGAGCATGGGAGGTGCCGGGAGTGTGACAGTGAGCAAAGCACAGGGCACGTTTCTGCCCCAGAGGGGCATCTCGCACGACATGAGAAGTGACATGCAGGAAAGGTCCTCGCAGAGGGAAGACAGGGACAGTGAGGGGTGTGAGGAGGAGCAGGCGGGGGAGGAAACGGCAGCTAGGGTTCCACAGCAGGATGTCCAAGGCCAGGGGTGGCAGCACCTGGCATGTGACTGGAACTCACCTGCGCAGCGTGGGAGGAAGGCGTGCTCCGGCAAGAGGTGGCCGAGGACGGGCGCAACGGGAGACAGAATCTGAGGAACGAGTTAGTGGAAAGGACAAGTAGAAGTGCGGTGGTGACGGGCAGGAAAGCCAGCAGGCAAGAAGAGGTAAGAGCCGGCGGGGCTGCCTGCAGAGAGAAGCGTGGTTCCGAAGCCGTGTAGCCTTCACGGTCCCTGGTTTTGAAACAGGTTGCAGTTTTGCCTGGTTGAAGAAATGGCCATCCTTAAGAAGACAAAGACGATCCTGATGAGGAACTTGACTTGGGATCTCCATCTTCTTGAGAAGGGCACAAGGTGTCTTTTAAGTGTTGAAGTAGCTCCTTTAGCTGCCGCTGCCTTTCTTGAGATTCATGAATTTTCTTCTCTACTGCTATGAAAAAAAGTTATTTCAGATTATATTCATTATAAATAACATTCTATTTCTAGCCTCTTTCACCTGCAAGTTCAGAGGACACAACATCTGTGCTTCAAATGAAAAGAATCTAAAGTCCCATGGATAAGAACTGGTTTGTTTATGCTTTGCTTCCTTTTGTTCCTAAATCAGGGTGGAATTTTAGCATTTATCACACATAAAGCCACTCAATAAAATCTTTAAGATTTTTGTATATATCTATGGCAGAACAAGTCCTTTTTGTGGATCTTTGAGAACTTAAAAATAGTGACTGTGTTTATAGCAGCACAATTCACAATCGCAAAGGTAACAGAAACAACCCAAGTGCCCACCGATACCTGAATGTGCTGTATATAAACCAGGGAGTACTACTTAGCCATCAAAAACGGCTACATAGTATCTGTGTGACAACCCCAGTGGAACTGGAAACCGCTCTTCTAAGTGAAACATCACAAGAATGGGAAACAAATAGGTGTGCTCGGCACCAAAGTGGAAGGAATCCACCAACCCGGTGCCCATGTGGAAGTAAATCTCAATGAAAATCAAGCTGTGGGAGGGGTAGAATCACACCTATCAGGGTGAAAGGCACACTCACAATTCTGAATTTGCAAAAAACAAAAGCATGTAAACAGAGGCGGGCCTGTAGCTCAAAGGAGTAGGGTACCGGCCCCATATGCCGAAGGTGGCGGGTTCAAATCCAGCCCCAGCCAAAAACTGCAAAAAAAAAAAAAAGTAAACAAACATGTACCCCTAATATTCTGAAATTTAAAAAAAATGACTGATGAATAGCAAAAAAAAAAAAAAAAAAAACCCACAAAAAAAAAAACCAGTATTGTGTAATCTTCATGCTGTGCTGTATGTATCCAGATGATAATTGGAGAGAGGATGGGACTAGAATATCAAGGATAAGGGCAAGTCTTCATAAAAGCGCACTTAATTTTTAACATTACGTGAAAGCATTTGTTTTTATTTAGAAGTAGAAAGGCTTTTAGTGTGGAAACTCAGGAAGAAGTTACTTTTGGCCTTATAAATAATGACTAGTACTCAGTAGCAACATAATTTTTTAAAGCCTCAAAATCGAACGGTTTTTAAAATGCAAAGATACATAATCTTTCTCAGAATAAATGCTGCCTGTAGTTAACTTGAAACATTAGTAAGCCTAAACTAATTAAATCTTTATCAATTGGGGTCTAAAAAGTTAAGCCTTTTGGCTGGGTGTGGTGGCTCACACATACAATCCTAGCACTCTGGGTGGCCGAGGTAGGTGGATTGCCTGAACTCAGGAGTTTGAGACCAGCCTGAGCAAGAGCAAGAGCAAGACTCTATTTCTAACTAAAAATAGAAAAACTAGCCAGATGTTGTAGCAGGTGCCTGTAGTCCCAGTACTCAGGAGGCTGAGGCAAGAGGAATACTTGAGCCCAAGAGTATGAGGTTGCTGTGGGCTATGACGCCAGCCACTCTACCCAGGGGAACAGAGTAAGACTGTTCAAAAAAAAAGAAAAAAAAATGGGCTGGGCATCATGGCTCACGCTTATAATCCCACCACTTGGGAGGCCGAGGCAGGTGGATTGCCTGAGCTCACAGGTTCCAGACCAGCCTGAACTAGAGTGAGACTTGCCTTTAAAAATAGCCAAATGTTGTGGCAGGTGCCTGTAGTCCCAGCTACTTGGGAGGCTGAGGCAAGAGAATTGATTGAGCCCAATAGTTGGAAGTTGTTGTGAGCCATATGTCAC
Source organism: Arctocebus calabarensis (assembly GCA_963573935.1). Lineage (NCBI taxonomy): Eukaryota > Metazoa > Chordata > Mammalia > Primates > Lorisidae > Arctocebus > Arctocebus calabarensis. The sequence goes on along the minus strand of CAUYON010078209.1, from coordinate 68,565 downwards.
TTTACCTAGGGTGACAGCTTGAGACTCTGTCTCAAAAAAAAGGTCAGACCAGACTGTATAAATAAGGGGAAATTCAGCTTGTCTTGATGGCATCTTAATGCTAAAAAGACTCAATGAATGAATAGTTGATACTAATTTATAAGGTATAGCTTCCTTTCCAAATTCACAACAGCTGGGCGGTGCCTTTAGTTCATGAGTAGGGCGCTGGCCCCATATACTGAAGGTGGCTGGTTCAAATCCACCCTCGGCTGAACTGCAAAAACGGAAAAATAGCTGGGCGTTGTGGTAGGCACCTGTGGTCCCAGCTACTTGGGAGGCTGAGGCAAGAGAATTGTCTAAACCCAGGAGTTGGAGGTTGCTGTGAGCTGTGTGATGCCACGGCACTCTACCAAGGGCGATAAAGTGAGACTCTGTCTCTAAATAACAACAACAACAACAACAAAAAACCTACCTAACCTGATGGGCATTTTCTTGGCCTCAAATTAAATTTCCCCAAAAATAAAAACAAACAAACAAACAAACAAACAAAAATTCACAACAGCTTTTCTTCTACAAAAGTTTCTTGGTGGTTTTTTTTTTTCTTTTTTTTTTTTGCAGTTTTTGGCTGGGGCTGGATTTGAACCCACCACCTCCAACATATGGGTGGGGCCGGTGCCTTACTCACTGAGCCACAGGCGCCACCTGGTGTTTTTGTTTGTTTGTTTCATTTTCTTTTTTATGAGACAGAATCTCACTCTGTTTCCCTGGGTAGAGTGTTCTGGCATTGTAGCTCACAACCTCAAACTCTTGGGCTCAAGAGATCCTCCTGCCTTAGCCTCCTGAGTAGCTGGGACTACAAGTGTATACCACTACATCCCACTAGTTTTTTCTATTTTAGTAGAGACAGGGTCTTGGTCTTAAACTCCTGAGCTCAAGCAATCCACCCACCTTGGCCTTCCAGATGCTGTGATCACAGTGATTACAGGTGTGAGCTACTTCGCCCAGCCTCATTTTTTTCTGATAAACTTTTAGAATCTGTCACAACACTACAATCTCTGGAAGGAGATTAGATTTAAATGTGTATATTACTGTTGGAACAACTGAAATTTTTATATAGTTTACCAAGTGAGAAGGAGGCAGCTGCAAGTTGGTTTATCATAGCTTGACACTTCCTGCCTGAACCACAGGTGTGCTAAAACACCCCTCAAGTTTGGAATCAACTTATTTCTCCTTTTTTACTGAGTTTTTTTCTGATTACAGAAGTATTTGTGCATATATAGAAAATATGAAAAATACAATATAGCACCAAAAGAAGGGGGAAAAAAATCATAGTAATGCAATCACCTGCAGATACCTACTGTCTCCTGAGTGTGGTGGTTCTGTGTGCATATGTGCCTGTATATATATTTTTTTCTTTTGTGAATGGTGGGGGCATTACATTTTGTTTGTTTGTTTGTTTGATTTTTCCATTGTCCTTCCTTGTAGCGATTCACAGGCCAGTTGCCTCCCAAGTAGCTGGGATTACAGGTACCCACCACAACACCCGGCGGTGTTCTTTCCTGGTGGTAGAGACGGGGTCTTTTACTCTGGCTCACTCATGCTTATGCTGGTCTCGAACTCTGTGAGGACTGGAAATCCACCTGCCTCGGCTTCCCACAGCGCTGGGATTACAGGCGTGAGCCACCATGCCCGGCCAACATTTTGTAATGGATTTTTTTTTAATTAACAAAACAACATTCTTATAAATGTAATTTTTTGCACCGTTATATTATTTCAATAACTATACCTGATTGGAAATTTGGCAGTATGTCTTCAAACAATCTACAGTCAAAAAGTGAAGTGGCAATTTCTTCATATTCTGGAAAGAGAAAAACATTTTCAATATTTATTATAATTTTAATAATTTATGTGAGCAGAAACTCCTCAGAAATCCCCCAAATAGGGAAAAGTAAAGAATCTGGTGTGGCACTGAGTGTCAGACGGGGCAGCACAGCACCCAGGGGACCTGCTGGGAATCCATTCTCAGCATTTCCACCCACTCCGACCTAGGTTCTGTCTGTGCTGTCACAAGCCTGCAGGGGATTCTCAGGTGCACTGAAGTTTGAAAAGTGCTTGGTTGGGGCGGCGCCTGTGGCTCAAAGGAGTAAGGCGCTAGCCCCATAGGCTGGAGGTGATGGGTTCAAACCCAGCCCCGGCCAAAAAAAAAAGAAAAGTGCTAGGTCTAGAGAAAATAAGAATAAAACAGTAATGAAAGAGCTTTTGGAAATGTTTACTCTTGATTTCACTTTTCAGCTTTGTTCTGTAGAAAGTAATTCCCTTCAAATAAGCACAGAGTTACGTGGTTGCCTACATAATGGAATATTAAGCTTTTCCTTGTGAAATAACTATATAATAAAGTTTTCAAGCTCATGATACAAGTTAGAAGGTGTAGCAGCTGTACGCCCGCATATGTAAACGGAGCCTCAGTGGCACACCCTGTAATCCCAGCACTATGCGAGACCAAGGCAGGTGGATCACCGGAGCTCAGGAGTTGAGACCAGCCTGAGCAAGAGTGAGACCCCATCTCTAAAAAACACCCAGGGGTTGTGGTGGGTGCCTGTACTACTACTGCTCATGAGGTGGAAGCAAGAGAATCACTTGAGCCCAGGAGTTTGAAGTTGCTGTGAGTATGACACTGCAGCACTCTACAGAGGGTGACAAAGTGAGACTCTTGTCTCAAAGAAAAAAAAAACAAAGAAAAACAAAGAAAAAAACAAAGAAACGTCTTTGACAAAGTTCATATTTAACTCAAACACCAATAAATACATTAAAATTCCTTCTATACTTTAAACTCTGAGTTAACATTATAAAAAGTTGGTTTATTATGGAATAGAATTGAGTTTAAATAAAAACTGTCAACACCAGATCTCAGATCTCCACAGCATGAGGGCAGGGTGACTGGGTGCAGGTGTGACTGAATCCAGCTCTAATTGGCCCAGTCTCTCCAGCATCACTACTCAGGACATCAGGGTACTTGTGACAAAATCACCGAGTTTGAATTACCCACATCCTGTTGATTTCTTTTCTTTCTTTCTTTCTTTCTTTTTTTTGAGACAGAGCCTCAAGCTGTCACCCTGGATAGAGTGCTGTGGCATCACAGCTCACAGCATCCTCTAATTCTTCCTGGGTTCAAGCGAGTCTCTTGCCTCTGCCTCCCAAGTAGCTGGGACTACAGGCGCCTGCCACAACACCCGGCCATTTTTTGGTTGCAGCCGTTGTTGTTTGGTGGGCCTGGGCTGGATTCGAACTCACCAGCTCAGGTGTACGTGGCTGGCGCCTTAGCCCGTTGAGCCACAGGCGCCAAGCCGTATCCTGTTGCTTTCTAAAAGGCAGTAAATGTGTCACAATGACTTTTATTAAAGAATGAGATAAAGGAAAGGGAAAAAATAGCATGGAAAGAAAAGGCCTCTTTCTTTTCCTTGGTGTGGTCTTGTTTTCCATCTAGGTCTGTGAGAAGACTGTCCCCTTAGAGACCTGGCTCCTCCGTTACCTGACTCTGAGGGAGCCCCGTCCATGAGTCTGTGCTCAGTCAGGTGAAGTCTGTCCAATAGTTCCTCAAATAAGTCACTGAGAAGTCCTGCTTCTTTACATTTCTTAAGTAAAAGAACTTTCACAACTGCATCTAAGAAAGAAAAACACTTTAGGAAATGGTCTGACCAGGTGGCAGAGTGAGACTGTCTCAAAAACAAAAAAGAAACCCTGACAAGAACGCATCCATTTTAGAAAAAACAGCACCCTCCTCCCCGACTCCTGCAGTGCTTCAAGGCCAGAGTCCCTAGAGACACGTACCCACATACTGGCCCGCAATTCTGACTGCCAGAGGCCAGCCCCAGTGGTACAGCCTGACCGACATCACCCAGAAGAGGATGACTCTGGCCACTGCCCACCCGCTGCACTGATCAGGCCAGTAAAAGCCTTTTGTAACTGTGCAGGACCAGCTGACTCCTGCTCAGACTCCACACTCCACTCCTCTCTCCTCTACTGACGCCCTTCCTTATCCCTGACTGGTCTCTCCAAGCAGACTCTCAACCCTGCCTCTATGCCAAAATCTCTGAACTACAGTTATAGATGAATAAAACGGGACCAACTTTGGACTTTGTAAGTATGGTATGTGGGTCATGTCTGGTATGGACAACACTCAGCGAACCTGTGTGTCTGCCATCCGCTTCCGTTCTTGCAGCTGGCTAGAAGGAGAGAAAATCAAGATTACATTGATTTTGCTGTTGACATTCAATACGTCATGAAATGAAAACCAGTTTCCTGCTGTGCACAATGAAATGACATGCCTGTGATGAGAATCATGCCCCACATTCTCATGTGGATGTAAACATCAAATGTATAATAAAACATCGTGTGTGATGGGTACCTCTCCTACAAACAGGAAGAGCGCAAGGTCACTGGCTCGTATGAATTTTGATTATATGAGCTGATGTGTAGAAACTGTTTCAAATCTCCAAAGTATTTTCATATACTTCCCATCTTATAATCCAGAAATTTATAAAATTACAGATGAGGTCAGCTGTGGATCATGTGGCTGGGACCTGCTTGGCTGTGGAGGGATGACAGTAGCCTCTGCCTGGTACAGACGTCAAGCACCACGTGGGGTCAGATGCTCTCACTAATCTGATGCTGTTGTATGTCACCTCCTGAAGGGGGTGTGCCTGGAACTTCCAACTTCTCATTAATACTCATATCATTATGGGTGTATCATCTACCAGTTACCTAAGGCCTTGCTCAATATGGATGGAAGGCCTGTCTAGGCTGAGAAAGAGGAATGTTATAACAAATGCTCTTTATTCAAATGATTTGGAAAGTACTTTCCACCTGAAATCCATAATGGTTTGAATAAGAGCTGTGTAGGAAGAATTTTAAAACTACAAAAATTAAGTCAAATTACCTGTTCGTGAGTATCCGCCGAAAGACATTTCTTCTTTCCTCTTTTACTTTTCACTTTTGGAGACTCAGCTAAATATAAATCATGTGAAAATTGTAATCCACAACGGAAAATATTACTGTTTGACTACATAAAATACAAAACTAATTTGGGAGGGGAAAGGCTCTCGGTCTCACTCACTCGGTTGTCTGGACGGCAGTGCAGTGGTGTCAGCCTAGCTCACTGCTACCTCAAAGCCTGGGCTCAAGCATCCTCTGGCCTCAGCCTCCTGAGTACCTGGGACTACAGGTGTGCGTCATGTCCAGCTAGTTTATCTACTTTTTGTACCACTGCAGTCTTGCTTTTGCTTAGGCTGCTCTGGCACACCTGATCTCAAGCCAGGTCCTGCCTTGGCTTCTCCAAGTGCTAGGATTACACATATGAGTCACACTGCCCAGGCGAGTATAAAACTCTTATATACCAAAAGTTATTAACAAAGTCAAAAGACACAGTAAACTTAAGACTAAACATTTGTAGCACAAATGGTAAAAGGTACAATTTTTAAATAGAAAAAGATCTTAAAAGTTGGCTCAGCGCCTGTGGCTCAAGTGGCTAAGGCGCCCGCCACGTACACCTGAGCTGGTGGGTTCGAATCCAGCCCGGGCTCACCAAACAACAATGACAGCTGCAACCAAAAAACAGCCGGGTGTTGTGGCGGGCGCCTGTAGTCCCAGCTACTTGGGAGGCGGAGGCAGGAGAATCACTTGAGCCCAGGAATTGGAGGTTGCTGTGAGCAGGGATGCCACAGCACTCTACCCAGGGTGACAGCTTGAGGCTCTGTCTCAAAAAAAATCTTAAAAGTTAATACAGGTTTGGCACCCATAGCACAGTGGTTACAGCACCAGCCACATGCACTGAGGATGGCAGGTTCAAACCCGGCCTGGGCTAGCTAAACAACTGCAACAAAAATATAGTCGAGTGTTGTGGCGGGTGCCTGTAATCCCAGCTACTGGGAAGGCTGAGGCAAGAGAATCGCTTGACCCAAGAATTTGAGGTTGCTCTTAGCTATGACTCCATGGCACTCTACCCAGGGTGACAAAGTGAAACTCTGTCTCCCTCCCCCCAAAAGCAGTATTTTTCATAGTATTTCCTGATTTAAAAAGGTAATGACAGAAAAATGAGGGTAGAGACACCATTTAGAGAGTGTTGTCTACCACCATAAAATGCAGCTGGCGGGACATGGAACTGTCTTTCCAAAGAGGTCCTGATTGCAGGTGGCAGCAACTATGCCGGGCGGAGCACTGCCCAGGCCAGCCGTGCACCCGCACATAGGCGAGACTCAGTTTGCCTTAGTTAGAACTCAAACGCCAACTGCACATTCTTGGGACATTTTCATTCAGGGAATATGCAGCACTTTGTTAATTTTAATCTACTGAAAATTCTAACATTTTTATACAAGAGAAGTAGGCACAAAAGTCAATACTTTTTAGGTGCAGTGAGGATAAAAGATATCAGAGAACAGCCTGGAGAGAAAAGGTCTCATTGACGAAGAAGAAAAATCAGTCAAGGTACAGAAAGAAACTGACAATTTTATAGGTATGTAAAATTTGAACTTTCAAAACTTTGTATTTTAGGCTGGGCATGGTGGCTTACGCCTGTAATCTGGCGCTCTGGGAGGCTGAGGCGGGTGGATTGCTTGAGCTCAGGAGTTTGAAACCAGCCTGAGCAAGAGTCTATCTCCACTAAAAATAGAAAAACTGAGGCAAGAGCATCGTTTGAGCCCAATAGTTTGAGATTGCAGTCTACCCAGGAGACAGAGTGAGACTCTACCTCAATAAAAACAAAATAATAAATAAAAAGCAAAATAACTTTGTATTTTAATTCAGACTATTCCTCCTAGCCTAAATGTACTTTTTTTTCCTCTTGGTAGAGTGCTGTAGCATCACAGCTCACAGTAACCTCAAACTTTGGAGCTTACGTGATTCTCTTGCCTCAGCCTCCTGAGTAGCTGGGACTATAGGTGCCCACCACAACACCCGGCTGTTTTTTGTTGTTGTTTCAACTGTCTTTGTTTAGTTGGCCGGGCTGTGGTGCAGTGGCTGGTGCCATAATCACTGTGCTATGGGTGCCGAGGCTGTACTTTTTTCCCTTTTGAGACAGAGTCCGGCTCTGTCACCCAGGTTAGAGTGCCGTGGCATCATTTTGGCTCACAGCAATCTCAAACTCCTGTACTTGAGTGATCCTCCTTCCTTAGCCTCCCAGGTAGCTGGGACTACAGACTACTATCCCCAGCTAGCTTTCTTGCCGTTGTGCAAGCTGGTCTCAAACTCGTAAGATCAAGGGATCCTCTCACCTTGGCCTCCCAGAGTGCTAGAATTATAGGCATGAGCCACCGCTTCCGGCCCCAATGTACCTTTCTTTAAACCCACAGTACTGAATTTTAGACACTTACCACGTTGAGTGCTATCCTGTGATTTCGGAGCATGTTGTTGGCATAACAATCTGAAAATATGCAATTTCAGATATTTCAAAGAATTATAAAATATTTTTATTTATGGTTTTCAAATATGTTTATCGTGATTTTAAAAGGTACTACCTGTTTTTCATGACTGCTTCACCTTATTTACTTTTATTTTTAAAATGCTGTGTAAGCCTGTGTAAAATTAGTGATCCACATCAAGTGTAGACAGAGACTCAAACGTCTGTGCACTATGTTCTCTAAGGAGTGAGAGCTTCTTAGAATATCTTGAATAATACTTGTTCGTGTACAGTGGTCAAGAGGATTTTACTGTATAAAGACACTTAAAGGTCCAGTATCTTCTAAGACAGGCGGATTTCCATTAGACTACACAAAATTCTGCCGATTTTCAACAATAAACAACACAAAATTGCATGTATTAATTTAGGGGAAAACAGTGTTCAAAATCAACAGGTTGCTCGGGTGTGGTAGCTCTCACCTGTAATCTTGCTACTTGGGAGTCTGAGGCAGGAGGATCACTTGAACCCAGGAGTTTGAGGTTGCTGTGAGCTAGGCTGCTGCCAGGGCACTCTAGCCTGGGTCACAGAGTGAGACTCGGTCTCAAAAAAAAAAAAAAAAATCCCTTTCAGAATGTAACAAATCTTGGCTGGGCACCTGTAGCTCAGTGGTTAGGGTGCCAGCCACATGCCCCGGGGCTGGTGGGTTTGAACCCAGCCCGGCCCTACTAAGCAAACAAACAACAATGACAACAACAGAAAATAGCCCACATTGTGGTGGGCACCTGTAGTTGCAGCTACTTGGGAGGCTGAGATGAGAGAATTGCTTGAGCCCAAGGATTTGAGGTTGCTGTGAGGTATGATGCCACGGCACTCTACCCAGGGTGACAAAGTAAGACTGTCTCTCAAAAATAAAATAAAAAAAAAAAAAGAATGTAACAAATCTTGCAAAAATCGTATTTCCAACAATAATTCTTTCTTAACACTAATCTTATTATTCAGAATGTTGTGACAAAAAAATAAGAATATTTCACTGAGATTTAAACTGTTCAAGCAGAATTTGTGTACCTTCCCTGCCACCATGGGAAGGATTAACCTGGCTTTTCAACTTCAGACCATCATTTTCTTTTTTAGTCCATATCATAAATTTAAGAAGGTCAAAAATGTTTCTTTTTTTTTTTTGAGACAGAGCCTCAAGCTGTCCCCCTGGATAGAGTGCTGTGGCATCACAGCTCACAGCAACCTCCAATTCCTTGGCCCAAGCGAGTCCCTTGCCTCTGCCTCCCAAGTAGTTGGGACCACAGGTGCCCACCACAACGCCCGGCCATTTTTTGGTTGCAGCCATCATTGTTGTTTGGCGGGCCCAGGCTGGATTCGAACCTGCCAGCTCAGGTGTGTGTGGCTGGTGCCTTAGCCTGTTGAGCTGCAGGCGCCGAGCCTCAAAAATGTTTCTAAGACTATTTGTTCCTTCATCCTTTTTCTGAGGCACTGTCTTGCTCTGTCACCAGTCTAGACTGCAGTGGTGTCAGCACAGCTCACTACATCTTCAAACTCCTAACCTCACATAATCCTCCTGCCTCAGCCTCCAGAGTAGCTGGGACTAGAGGCAAGTGCCACCATGCCTGGCTAATTCTTTCTAATTTTAGTAGAGACAGGATCTCGGGTCTCACTCTTGCTTAGCCTGGTCTCCAAACTCCTGAGCTCAAGCAATCAACCTGCCTCGGTCTCCCAGAGTGTTGGAATGATCGGAGTAAGCCACCACTTCCCTGCCCTGCTCCTCATCTTCCTGTGACAGATTTTGGGGCTGCATCTACACACCAAAACAGTTATGTAAGAGAAGATGATCTGAATTATTTCAGTTAATTGGCTTACTGATGTCTGCTGACCAAACTGTATAATTCTTTAATTAACTGAAGTGGAAATCTTGGTCTTTTGGGGTTTTTTGTTTTGTTTTGTTTGAGACAGAATCTCACTAGGTCACTCTTCCATAGAGTGCCCTGGCGTCACAGCTCACAGTGACCTCAAACTCTTGGACTTGAGCGATTCTCTTGTCTCAGTCTCCCAAGTAGCTGGGACTACAGGTGCTGCCACCACGCCTGGCTGTCTTTTGGTTGTAGTTGTCATTGTTGTTTGGTGGCCCAGGCCAGGTTTGAACCTGCCAGCTCCATTGTATGTAGCTCTTGCTCTGGCCGCTGAGTTAAATGTGCTGAGCCTGAACTGGAATCTTTTGTAAGAAAGATCAAGGTTCTTCCTTGATAAAACCAATTCTATTGGTTCTATTTGAAATCTGCCTTACTAGGTCCACACTAAAGAATTTTTTTTTTTTAGAGGCAGGAGACTCGCTTGAGCCCAGGAATTTGGAGGTTGCTGTGAGCTGTGATGCGACAGCACTCTATCCAAGGTGACAGCTTGAGGCTCCTTTCTCAAAAAAAAAAAAAAAAGGAGTAACAACTTCCTTGCAACTGGGCACAAAATGTCATCAAGCTAAATGCAATAAAAATGGTTCTAGTCCATGAACCCCTGTATCACTTTCCCTCCAGAGAAACCCTAACTGCCCCCTTCTATCATCGCCCAATTCAGCAGGAAGCAGTTAGATCGAGTCTTCACCCTTTTTCCCTAACAGCAGTTAGAGTTTCTACTCGGACAGGGAGAATTGATGCAGGACATTTGGCGCCCCAGTCAGCTCAGCGGAGCTGGCAGACCTGCCGCCTCCTCCTTGGTGGTGTTGGTGCTGCGGCAGCCAGCTGAAGAACCAGCAGGCTGGATGACAGGCAAGGAGGGGGACCTCCAACCCCCACCGGAGGCTCCAATAGCCAAAAAGGCCAGACAACTGCCAAGGAGACACCTGTGCCTTGGTGTCTCCTTCACTTTACACTTAGGACTAAATGTGGAACCCCCATTTCCTATGCCTAGGTCAATTTCTTGTGAATTTCCTAGGCCTCAATCCCATGAAAGGACTGTATCCATTCATTGATACATTCATTCATCTTGCCCCTGGCGGAAGGGACTGTATTCATTTGTTTCCTGGCCCAGGAACCCATACACCTATATATACCTTGAGACTAAAGGCCTAAAGGAGGAGATGGGGAAAGACTGGGAGAGAAACGGAGAGAGCTTCTCTCTCCCCACAGAATTCTCTCCCTCTACCAGGAGCTTTAGTGTTTTCTGTATTCTCTTCTGTAAATAAATTCTGTCTTACCACTGGGGGATGGGGGCGGAATAACATAATTAAGAAGAATAAAATACATGTATAAATAAAAAAAAAGAAAAATGCCAAGAATCCTAATTAAATTCTGGGTTTATTGCAACAGTGATTCATATTCCATAAGCCTGCTGTGTATAATATATGGTAACTTGCTATCCAATGGAACCATGAAAACTTGAAAAGTGTTTTGCAATATGGAGACCAAGCAACCTGCTTAAAAGACAAACCTTTGGAGTTTTTCAAAAGAAAAGAAAATGTAAACATAAAGAATGGAATAAAACTATTGAAGGCCACTACTTTACCAAGCATGTCTGCACTAAGGGCATCATTCTTAGTGGGTAATCACATTGCTAAAGCTAAGAGTCCTTTACTGTTGGGGAAGAGTTGATCCTACCAGCTGCTAAAGATATTTGCCATGAACTTGTAGGAGAGAGTTCAAAGCATGGCATGTGGTCCTCTTTTAGCTAGCACCATAACTAGATGAATTGGTGAACTAGCAGAGGTTACTGAGTCACAATAATTAGAAAGAATTACTGAGTCACTGTAGTACACAATCCAGGGTGACAAGTCTATGTTGACAAGAAAGCAACAATGCTTATGTTTTTGCAATGTATTTCTCAGGGGGATGTGCATGAGAATGTGTTATACATACTTTTGTTGCCAATCAGCACCACAGCTGCTGAATCATTTAAGTCTTTCAATGATTTTATAACTGGAAAACAGAGCTGGTTATTTTATGTCAATATACGCATGTGTATAGAGCAGTTGCCATGACTGGACATCTTTACCATTTTGCTTTCAGGTCGAGGAGGTTGCTTCTGAATGGAGTCTATACATTACGTCATCCAGAGAGAAGTGCTGGCTAACCAAAAAAGGTCACCTGAAGTAAACGCATTTCATAGAATGTGATTAAAATTATCAATCACATTAAAGTATATATTATTAACTCACATTTGTTCACACAGCTCTGTGAGAAGATGGATGCAGAGCACATATGTCTTTTCTTATACAAAGAAGTGAGATGGGTTTCTAAAGGTAGATCCTTGGCCAGAGATTCTGAATTATGAGAGCTGCTCTGGTGATTTCTTTTATTGCGGTACATTTCAGTGATACTGAATGGGTTGTAAGATGTGCTTACTTGAATGACATATCCAAACTGCTCAATAAACTCAATATGTCACTTCAGAGGAGAATGACAACTGTGTTCAGTCCAGCAGATAAAGTAGCTGAATTCAAAGCCAAACTGGAATTATGGAGGTGACAAGTGAACATTGGGATTTCTGATTTGTTTCAAATATTAGCAGAGATTTTGAAAGAGACTGAGTGTGGGCCTTCATCCTCCCAGGTGGTGCATGATTACCTACCTCAGCTTTCAGAAAAGTTTAAACATTACTTTTCAACTACAAAAGACCCCCAAAATGGGGAAGGAATGGATCCACAACCCATTTGTGAATATGCCAGGCGAATTGACTTTGTCCAGGCTAGAAGAGGATCAACTGATTGAGATGGCAGATGACAGTGGCCTTAAAAGTATGTTTGAGACAACTTCACGTCTCCATATATTCTAGATAAAAGTTACGGCAGAATATCCTGAGATTGCCACAAAAAAACTGAAAAGCCTACTTCCGTTTCCAATACCCTATCTTTGTGAAGCAGGGTTTTCTGAGGTTACAGCAAGCAGAACCAAATTATGGAATAGATTGGACATAAGCAACATACTTTGAGTGTAATTGTCTCCCCTTACCCCCAGAGGGGAACATCTAGCTGCAGAGAAACAAGCTCAGGGCTCCCACTGATTCTGCATATGCTGAGTCATATAATTATTTCATCATTTATTATAATGTAATGAAATAAAATGCACAATAAATGTAATTGCACTTGAATCATCACAAAACCATCCTCCCATCTGCTGATCTGTGAAGAAACTATCTTCCTGGTGTCAAAAAGATTGGGGACTACTGGAGTAGGGTGGCTTTGCTGTTGGGTACCTGCATTAGTATGATTTTTTCATAATTTCAGCAGTACACAGGTCAATGATTTCTGTGATTTTTCTTGATGGCTTTAGGAAGAATTATTAGTTGAGGCTGTGATGAAGTTTCACTGCAGAACTGAATAGCATCTGAGCCAGTCTTTGGCCTTCATAGGTGGAGGATTTGGGGCCACAGAACACTTGTGCTGACAGTGTTGTTAGTATGTCCTAGGGGCCAGTTCTTGGGCCTGAAGGTGGATTGCTCAGAACTTAGTAGTTGGAGAAGTGGGTTGGGTGTTCAGGTAGGTTCTCAGGCTTTTGAACAGCTAGTGTGATATGGGAGATGGCAGTAGTTATGTTGTGACCACCTGCTAGGACTCAACTGGGGTCCCTCTCCCTCTGGTCTTCTAGGATCAGTTACAGAATCTTATCATTTGGCACCATTGTAATAATAATTCCATTTAGTTCATCTATTGTCTTTTTTACTTTATTACATTTTTATAACTAGTATTTTCATGTTCACCTTTATGACTTCTTGTCACTATTTTTTTTTATAATTTTATTGAATCATAATTGTGTACATTGGTGCAATTATAGGGCACAACGTGCTTCATATACAATCAGAAATATTTTTATTGTACTGTTACAGATAGCCTTCATGGTATTTTCTTGATCACTATATAAAGACATTGATACTTTACCTTTAATAAGTTTCACCAGTACCCTGCTAAGATGCACCATAGGTGTGTTCCCACTAATTGCCCTCCCTCCTCCCATCCTCCCCCCTCCCCTCCCCTCCCTTTCCCCTTTCCCTGTATTCTTGTGCCATAATTGGGATGGATGTGGAGAAAGGGGAACACTTCTACACTGTTGGTGGGAATGCAAACTAGTCACTAATTTTTATCACCAACATCCCCCCATATCTTATGAGAATAAAGATTATGTTTAATTTAAATTTTTGATTTACCTGTTTTGTTATTTTATTGGTGTGGAAGTTTTGCTCAGTGCACTGTTTTTCTTTTATATTGGCTATAATTTTCTAGTGTATAATTATTTTTGCTTGTGAGCTTTCCCTTCCTTCTTCTGATATTATCAGCTTTCTTTTAGGTAATGTGACTCAGTATTTGTCACTGCTGCTGTAGTCCAAGCCCTAGCATTTGTCCCTCCTGTTGGGTTGAGAAGGAAGAAATGTATGTACTTTCGGAGAAAGAGCTGTTGATACCCAGTGCTTATACTGGGTACTATCTTATCTGGTATCTTGCATGGAATGTATAAAAAGCACAACATGGGGTTATAATCCCCTGTGATTATAATCTGCTAGCACTGGAGATGTGGAAGGGAAGGAAATGGGAATGCTGGAGGTCTCACAGATAACTTTTTCCATAAGCTCCTCACCCAAAGAAGGTTGATCTGATGTTGGTCTCTTGTGATACCAGCATTAAGAGATTTGGACGCTGCTATTGTTGCTGGCTCTGTCTCAGTGGGAATGACACTGGGACCTGCCCCAGGCCATGCGTAATTCAAAGAAGAATAGAACTCAAAAGATTGCCTCTGGCTCATTTTCTTCATCCACTAGGGTATTTCTCTGTTCCAAGTGGATGCCTGAATGCTTTGTGGCTCTCAGACATTTCTCATATAATCTGTGATTAATTTGTAGTCTCTTCTTTATTCCATTGTTCTGGTCCCACTGCTATATGCTTTATTCATTTATTTATTTATTTTTAAATCATAGCTGTGTACATTAGTGCATTCATGGGGTACAATGTGCTGGCTGCATATACAATCTGAAATATTTTCATCCAACTGTTTGACATAATCCTCATGGGATTTTCTCATTTACTGTATGAAAACATTTGTAATCTGCATTTAGTAGGTTTCACCTGTACCCTTCCAAGATGCACCATAAGTGTGATCCCACCATTTACCCTTTCTCCATCTAACCTCCCCCACCACTCCTCTCCCCTGACTCTTTCCCCATAGTCTTGACCCCTTGGAGCACCAGATGTGCTCAAGCCACACATCTTGAGAAACCAGTAGACTCCTAATATCTAGTTGCTGGAAACCTTTTGAACTTTCCAGTTAAAGAGTGGGTGCTGTTTGGGACAATTGGTTTGGAATGCTTGATCTGGACAAATAACCTGAGGACCCTTCAAGGTGATACCCTGGTTTTGTTGTAGTGGGAAGGTCTGATTAGCCTCTTTCCATGTACTACCTGAGGGGGGTGAGATGTCCTAGTTTCTTGTATTTCTCCAAAGCAGAGACTGCAACCCAGAGACACTGATTTAATAGGATTGGACAGAGATCAGCTGAATACAAGACAGAGCCACCTACTCCCACTACACCAATCAGGCCTCTAGAGTCACAGACTGTAATGTTATATGCTTTAATATCACTTATCCTATATCCTTAGGCACCTCCAAATCACTGCCAGTACAAAGTACATACTTCATAATGGTTGGCAAATATATGAAAGATAAAATTGGCAATATTGGGAATGGCTATGGAAAAAGATTGGGTGATACTTAAGGTGAAGAATATTCCAGTGCTTGTCAAGTTCAAATCATTATTGCTGGTGCTCTAGTTCTGTGATAAGAATGCCGAAGCCTTGTTAAGTCTTCCATGGCCATAGAAAACACTGCAATTCATCATTACTAATAAAAAGTAATGATATTTTTCCATTTCATTGTTCTTTCATCCTTTTTCAAATCACTGCCTCTTTCTATTATTTCCTTTCTACATAGAGAAATTACTTTAGCCATTCAGTATGGATAAGTCTTCTGGAAACACAATCTTTTTGTTTTCCTTTATCTAAAAATGTCTCAATCTCCCCTTAATTTCTGAAAAATAACCTTTCTGGGTATAGAATTCAGCATTGATTGATTGTTCTTTTCTTTCAGCACTTGAAAAAGGCTATGTCAATTCCTTCTAGAGAAATCAGAGTACTAAATAAATTGTATCTCTTCTTTCCATCTTGTTGATGCAAGGTAGAGGTGGAGGCTCAACTCTCTGGTGTTCCTGGATGACTACTAGATGAGTGTAGAGTGCTAATAAGCTCTGCCTTGTACTACCTCATTCCACCTCACTGAGCTATAGTGGGCAGAGGGTGTCTCTGGGTGTAGAGGCTCAGCTGTTAACCTTCCCAACACCCTTGTATAGGAATTGTAGCAACACCTATATCCATGAATTTTGCTGTACCCTCTCTTGGCCTGCCTGGTTGCCTTATGATCAATTTTGTGCAGATTAATACATCTCTGTGAGAGTATAGAAGAGGTGAAACCAACACTTTTCAACTCTCATTAGGGAAGAGTGAATTGAATAGATGAAACAACAAACTAAGTTGTCTTCTCTCTTTTGCAGAGGTAGATCTAGGCAAAGTAGCTAATTGACATGTATTTGCTATTGCTTTTTAGTATATCCTTATTTGTCACAGGGGACTCAGGCTGTCCTCTGAATCCTCCAGGCATTTCTTCAAAGAACTTTATCAAAATTCAGTTGCTCCTCTCATTTGAAGGCTTTCTCTACTGTTAATTTTATTTTACTATGTAATGCATTTATTTGATAAGAATTTTTATGTACTAAGTTTTCTTTTTAGAGTTTCGTTCTTTCACGTCCTTGCTAAGTAAATGGCTGGCAAACTTAATAAACTGAGAGGGTGAAGGAAGAAAAATTTTGAACATATTACCCTTTTAGGGAACAATTGGAAAGAGGAAAGAAAGACGTTATAGGATTTAATTTTTTAGTGTAGTTGCATTTAAACAGAAGCTTTAAATATATTGAACAGAATTATTGACATTAATAACACTCAAAACACAGAGTTGGGACAGAGGCAGAGGCACTTGAGTTAAGAGATCTTCAAAGGTTCTTAAATAATATATTTGTCCTAACTGGTAGACTGGCCCAATTTCCTTAATTTGCACTGAGAATCAAGAGCTGTCTGCTAGGTGTTTAATTAAGTAGTGTGCACCATTTCTACCCTTCTGTGTCTTATTAATTGGATCTTGTTTCTTAACTGTTAGAGCTCTCAGATAAAAACAATTTCTTTCCCAGAATTTCATTCCATCTTACAGCCTAAAATTTTAGATGAGGGATTTTAGGTTTTGTTGTTGTCATGGTTTATTGTTGCTGCTTGATTTTTTAAAACTTATTATTTGGTTTCTACATGATAAAATTTAAGATTTTCAAAACAAACAAAGCCCCTAATACATCATGGTCATATAAGTTTTCTTCCTCCATCAGGATAGATGCCTGGTTTTTATTTCATTGTATCTCTCTGTAAGTAGCATGGCTGTGTGGCTAAATGCTTGTTAGGAATTTATATTGCTCTATGTAACTATACCTGGAAATACTCTTCAAACAAGGACATAAAGAAAGACACAGCAAAATACTTACCTGATGATATAATTTAGTATATTAGCACATCACAAATTATGGCTTACGTATAAAGTTGGGTTTTGATACTTTGTGATACCAATGTTCAATTCTGCTTTGCTGAGGAATGAGGGAAAAACATTTAGTCAAGGGCAAATAGGAAAAAGGAACTCATCACATGTCCTATATAACAAGAATATAGTACTTTGGGTTTCATGTTGATTAATTTTTGGGTTACCATGCTTATTTTAGAACTGGCATGGCTCTTACCCTTCATTTTTACTTTTTCAGATTTCACTATGAATTTTCCAAATAACTTTTTTCTCTGCCCTTCTTAAAAATGCATTGTTCTTAATGAAAATAATAGTATCTGCATACTATGTGTGAATTTATACTTTCATATAAAGTATCTTATAGTTTTGGAGCCCATATAGCCTATGGCTAGGAGGAATGAGAGCTTTAAGAAATACCTGTATAGGCTCGATGCCTGTGGCTCAGTGGGCTAAGGCGCCAGCCACGTACACCTGAGCTGGCGGGTTCGAATCCAGCCCGGGCCTGACAAAAACAACAATGACGGCCACAACCAAAAAAGGGCCAGGCATTGTGGCGGGCGCCTGTAGTCCCACTACTTGGGAGGCAGAGGCAGGAGACTTGCTTGAGCCCAGGAATTGGAGGTTGCTGTGAGCTGTAATGCCACGACACTCTACCAAGCGTGACAACTTGAGGCTGTGTCTCAAAAAAAAAAAAAAGAAAGAAATACCTGTATAATAGCTCAATAATGGAACACCTGGGTGGAAAGGGCATGGAAAGGGACTTAGCTCTCCTAACAAGCATGAGAGCTCACGAGATGAGAGCTGTGGTGAATTGGCAGTCTCTACACCTGTGGTGTTGAGAGGCATGAGATTAGCCTTCTTTTAGGCTGGAGGAGAAGGCAGTCAAGGAGGATGCACATTCTGTTACGGACTTGCTTACTGTCTCTGTCTCCTCTCCTGCCTGCCTGCAGAACGCCAGCATGGTGTCTCTCTCATGAAGATTACCAAGCTCTGCCAAAGACTAATATCTATCTTTCTAAGAAGACTGCTTTATTCTAAGACTCTCTCTCTCTCTCTCTCTCCAGTTAAAGTAGATAGCCCTCAGGCACCCAAGAGAAACTGTACCAGAGCAAGGTAACTTAGTGGTCCAGGACCTAGTTAGGCTGGACCTGAGACCTGGCCAGACCAGAGCCCTGGCAAGAAGTGTCAGAAGTGACATGTGACATTATAGGACATCATAAGAGGATTATTTATATTTGTATAAAAGTATATTATTAAAAACTATACCAATTTGTGTCCAGAAGATACAGCCTTTATTTACACTTTTAAAATAAGAGCACATTTAATGTTTATAAATATACACATATTTATAGTATTATTATGTAATTTACACATTTAATTGTTTTTAGAAGAGGAAATACTGATAAACTCAATTTATTTAACATATTAAATCTTCTAATTGGGTAGATTCCACTAAGGGGCAGACTTTATTCAGCCTTCCAGAGCCTGCAAATCACAGAATTAGATGAAAGATTGCACATATACCATAAAGACCAGTCATTCTGTGCCTTAGAGAGTAGTCAATGGCATTGAGCATAGGCTACATCTGTTAACAATGTCAGATATATAATAGAATTTCCACTCCTGGGAAAATAATTTAATGATACTATAAAGAAAAAAGAAAGATGGAGAGAGAGAGGGAGGATGGGAGGGAGGAAAAAGAAGGGAAGGAAGGAAGGAAGGAAAAGAAAGAAAGAAAGAAAAGAGAAAAGGAAGGAGGGAGGGAAAGGAAGCATAATCTCAACATGGAGAGGAAGAACACAAATGATTGCCCACAAGAAACAAAAATTATTTTCAGAAAATATTTACTTGGTTAAAAAGTGAGCACAAAAAATATGGTTTCCTTGAAGAGCTGAAATGAAAGGATAGCTGGATTTGAATCAACAATAAGAGTTAAGTGTTAGCTTGGATGGGAAAGATGTCAGATGAGATGAAGGATGTGTGTATGTGCACGTGCATGTGTATATAAAGTTAAAAAACGAAATGGTAGAATCACAAGCCTCTTATTTCATGAGATAAAGAATATCTTAGAAAATACTTGCCTTGTATTACTAATCATTTCTAATAATTATTTATCTTATAAACTTACAGAATGATGCAAAGAACAAAGAGTTGAGGAGAAATGTTAATTAAAAAACAACTTAAAAAAAAGAAAGAAGACAAGATTATGGCTCTTAAGGATAAACAGCAGGGGTAAATCCTATAAAGCATATCTATTTCCATAGACGAATACAGAGAAAATGAGCCTAAGCAATAATTCAAAGTCTTACAGAAGAAGATGTGAAAAGATATTTTAGATGTGAAAAAAGAACTACGGGCTGATTATTGAAAAAAGCCAAAAAGGCCAAGAAAATGTAGAGAAAATAATCTAAAACCAAGAAATATAGGGGTAAATTTTTTTTGGAAAAAAGTTTGAATGTTTGAATATTATGAAAAACTTGAAAATGGTTCTATTATAATGTTAAATCAGAAAAGAAAAGAATACAAAATTGTACACACAATATCTTAGTCATGTAAAAGCACAATTTAGAAGAAACTACTCCAAAATGTTTACAGCATTTACCTTTGAGTAGCAGGATGGTGCATGATATTTTTTTTCTTCTTTCTGAAACCCAGTTGTTAACACGAACCCTCAAGTTTTATTGACTAGATTTAATCACTGCCCTGATAGCCATCCTTGTATGTCCAACTCTTCAGCATTTTTCACTGGGTGTCAAGAAGCATCTCAAACTTAACATATCTGAAACCAAACTACTAATTTTCCTTTTCACTGCTCTTTTCTCATTTGCTATATCTTCATTCAATTGCTAAGGTTAAAAACTGAGAAGTTAGGTTGCCTGCACACTCTTTCCCAACTGGTTCACAGAAATTCCAAAAGCTCTGCTATCTCATCCCACTCCCAGGACTGCCCTATAAGCATGTCCCCATGGATAATAATTGTAAGTGTCTTGCATGAACATATGAATCAAATCTGTAAGACTGGGAGAAGACACACATATTTGAGCATTTCAGGGCATTTTCCTAAGAAAACCCAGAGAAAGTTCTCAGCACCCAGCCTAGCTTTGTGTGATCAAGAGAAGCATACAATTTTAAGAAAGAAGGAATAAGATGTGTAGAGTAGTTGCATCAATAGAAAAATGTCTGAGGAACCCTTAAAATTCCTAGCCAGGCTGATGATTAAAGATATTTCTCTCCTAAAGCCAGTAAATAAAGACCAAAGGAAGTGACTGTTTCTTTAAATGTGATAGCAGCACAAAACATCAAGTAACATGAGAAATTGATTAAACATGACACCACCAAGGGAACACAATAATATATTAGCAACTGACCCCAAAGACACAGAGATCTATGAATCGTATGAAAAAGAATTCAAAATAATTGTTTTTAGGAAACTCAGCCAACTATAAGAGGACACAGATTTTAAAAAATCAGAAAAACAATACAAGAACAAAGTGCGAAGTTCAATAAGGAAATAGAAATAAAAAAAAAAACACGTAGAAATTCTGGAGATGAAGTATACCATGAATTAAATGAAAAATGCAATAGAAAATGTCAACAACAGACTTGATCAAGCAGAATTAAAAAAATATCTATGAACTCAAGTCAGGATATTTCAAGGTATATGGTCAGGGGAGAAAAAATCTTAAAGGAAATAAGGAAAGCCTTTGGAAT
This sequence comes from Arctocebus calabarensis, assembly GCA_963573935.1. Lineage (NCBI taxonomy): Eukaryota > Metazoa > Chordata > Mammalia > Primates > Lorisidae > Arctocebus > Arctocebus calabarensis. The sequence goes on along the minus strand of CAUYON010078209.1, from coordinate 47,893 downwards.
TTATGGGACACAAATGGGAGAGCTAACATTTATATTATGGGAATTTTAAGGGAGAAAAAGAAGAGTAATAAGCAGAAATATTAGTTAGAAAAATAGTGGCTAAAAACTTCCCAAATCTGGATAGAGATATAGGTATCTAGGTACTTGAAGCTTAAATATATATAAATAGGTTCAACCCAAAGAAGGTTTCACTGAGATATATTACAATCAACTGTCAAGAATCAGACAAAGAGAACTTTGAAAGCAGCAGGAGAATAGAGGTCAAGGGAACCTCTATGAGGTTACCAGTGGATTTCCAGGAGAGAGATGGATGATATATTCAAAGAGCTGAAAGAAAAATAACTGCTGAAAAAGAAATATTGGCCTAGAAAATGTGTCCCTCCTAAATGCCTTACAAGAAATGATAGAGGAAATTCTTCAAGTTGAAACAAAAGAACTCTAATGACTAACATAAAAACAAGAAAGTATAAAACTAATTGATAAAAGTAAGTATATAGTCAAATTTAGAGTATTCTAATATGGTAATGGTGGTGTATAAGTACCTTATAACTTTAGTATTGAAGTTAAAAATGTAACAATTTGTTAATGAATACACATATAAAATGATTTAAATTGGGACATCAAAAACAAAAGAGGAAGGAATAAAAATGTACAGTTTCATATGCAAGCAAAATTAAGTTGTTTTGAGCTTAAAATAGACTTATAACTATATAATATTTTATGCAAATCTTATGGAAAATACAAAGCACAAACCTAGTAGAGACACATATGTTATTCAAAGCATACCACTACAAAAATGATTAAACTATAAAGGAAGATTGCAAGAGAGGTACAAAAGGACAAAGAATCTACAAAGTACTAAGAATATAATTAATGAGATGGCAATACAAGTCCTTACCTATCAAAATTACTTTAAATGTAAATGGATTAAATTCTCCCATCAAAAGACAGAGTGGCTGAATGGATTAAAAGAAAAGACAAAAACAAAACAAAACAAAACAAAGCCCAACTGCTGCCTATGAGAGTCTCACTTCATTTTTAAGGACATGCATAAACTAAAAGTGAAGGAAGAGAAAAAGATAATCCATGCAAACAAAAGCGATATTTTTTTGGGCAGGGGTAGCTATACTTAACTGGGACAAAAGAGAGCTTAAACAAAAAGCTGTAAGAAAATACAAAAAAGAACATTACATAATTATAACAGGGTCAATTCATCAAGAAGGTAAAGCAATTGTAAGTGTACATACACACACATGCATATATATATATATATATATTTTTTTTTTTTTCATCATCAGGGCACCTAAAGATTGAATTCAAATATTAGCATCTCTGATGAGAGAAATACCAAAATGGCAATACAATAATAGTAAGGGACTTAAATAGCTCACTTTTAAAGAGTTCATACAGACAGAAAACAATAAGGAAAAAACATTGGATATGAACTTCATTTTAAGCCAAAGGGACATAAGAGGAACATACAAAACACTCTACCTAATAGCAGAAGAATACACATTCTTCTCAGGTATACATAGAATATTCTCCAGAATACATTGTATGTTTGGTTATAACATTTAACATATAAAAAAATTAAAATCATATCAAACATCTTTTCCAATCACAAGGTATAAAACTAGAAATCAATAAAAGGAGGAGTTTAGAAAAATTCACAAATATAGGAAAATCAAACATCATGCCCCTAAACAACCAAAAATGGGTTAAAGGAGAAATGTAAAAGGAAATCAAAAAGAATTTTGAACAAATGAAAATGGAAATACAATATATCAAAACTTACAGAATTCAGTAGAAGTAGGTCTGAGGGAAATTTATAGTGATAAAAAACTACATAAAAAAGAAAGATCTCAAATGAATAACTTTGTACTTTAAGTAACTAGAAAAATAAGAAACTAAGTCCAAAGATAGTAAAGGTAAGATTACCAAGATTAGAGCAAACATAAATAAAATAGAAAAAAATAGAAAAGATAAAGAAACATAAGATTTGGGAGGTTTTGATTAAAAAAATTTTATTTATTTATTATTTTTATTTCAAAATGTTAAGGCAATGCAAATGTTTTTGTTACTTGGATGCCTTTTATAAGGCTTAAGTCAGGGCTTTTAGTGTACTCATCACCAGAGTAGTATTAAATTTGCCTGATAGGTAAGTTTTTACCCCCATCCCTTCCCCCTTTGTTTTCTAATGTCCTTTTACATCTCCTTGTGTATGTGTGTGCCCATTTAGCTTGCAACAACTAGAGAGTACCCGTGTTGTTTGATTTTCAATTTCTGAGATACTTCAGTTAGGATAATGGTCTTTAGCTCCAAGCAAGTTGCTGCAAAAGACATTAATTCTTTCCTTTTTATAGCTGAGTAGCAAACTATGTTGTAGTTGTGTCCCTCACCCAAGAAGTGTGCCACATACTCATGCAATATACTCTTTGGGTAGGGACTTGCCCAGCCCCTTTCCTTTTCGCATTTTAATTTAATTTATATTTTCTTTCATGTGAGCATGTATTTACTAATCCACTAGTTTCAAATTTGTATTGAGTATATGTGATGTTTATTTTTCTATTCTTTGATACCTAACTTAGGAGAATATTCTCTAAGTCCACTCAGATTGCCACAAAAGATAAAAAAGGATATCAACCCTTTTTATAGCTAAATAGTATTCCATGTTACACATTATTAAATTATTTATGTGTTGAAGGGCACTTGGATTGTTTCCACATCCTTGTGATTGTGAATTGTGCTAGTATAAACATTCAAGAGCAAATGTCTTTGTAGTAAAGTGCCTTTTTCTTTTGGAAAGGTACCTAGTAATGGGGTTGCAGGATCAAATAATTGGTCTACTTTTAGTTCTTGGAGGAATCTCTATACTTCTTTTCATAGAGCTGAACTAGATTGCAGTCCCACCAATAGAAGATGAGTGTTCCCTTCTCTCCACACCCACACCAGCATCTGTTGCTTTGGGAGCTTGCAATGTGGGCTATTCTCATTGGGGTTAGGTGATATCTCAAAATAGTTTTGATTTGCATTTCTCTGTATGGCCATTTGATCTTTTACAAAGAAAACAAAAGCATATACTGGGAAAAGAATCTCTATTCAATAAATTATTCTGGCAGAACTGGTTACCCATGTGTAAAAATTAAAGCTGGACCCGTATCTCTCACCACTTACAAAAATTAACTCATGATAGATTAAAAAGTTAAATCAAAAAAATGAAACTAAAAACCTTAGAAGAGAGTGTGGGAAAAACTCTTAATCTTATTGGCCTAAGGAAAGAATTCATGAAGAGGACCCGCTGGTAATCACAGCAATGACTAAAATAAATAAATGAGAATTGATCAACTTAAAAAGCTTAAACACAGCTAGGGATACAACAAGTAAAACAAAAAGACAACCTTCAGAATGGGAGAAGATATTTGCCTGCTATGAATCCAACAAAAGACTAATAATAAGAATCTACAAATAACTTAAGCAAATCAACAAGAAAAGATCAAAGAATCCATTAAAAACTGGGCAAGAGATATAAACAGATACTTTTCTCATAAGGACAGACAAATGTCCAACAAGCACATGAAAAAATGCTCATCATCCCTAATTGTAAGATTTAGTCTTTTTTAAAATTTAGAATAATTGACAAACATTTAAGTAGACTAACAGAGAAAAGAAAAAAATCCTCAAATAAATAAAATCGGAAAACAAAGAGGAAATTTTACAACTAATAACACAGGAACACAAAGGACAATAAAAGAGTACTAATTAGCAATTACTGCCAACAAATTGTGTAACTTAGAAGAGAAGAATAAATTCCTGGATACATATAAACTACCAAGATTGAATCATGAAGAAGTAGAAAATCTGATTAAACCAATAATGAGTAAGGAAATGAAAAGTCATAAAAGTCTTTCATCAAAGAGAAGCTTAGGATCTGATGGCTGAATTCACTGCTGAATTCTACCAAACCTTTAAAGGAGAACTAACATAAATCTTTCTCAAACTCTTTCAGAAAAATTAAAGAGGACAGAATACTTGCAAACTCGTCTTATGAGGCCAGCATTACCCTGATACAAAACCCAGGTTAGTTACATTTGAAGAAAGGAAAATTTAGGCCAATCTCCCTAATAAACGTAGACACAAAAATACTCGACAACAATATTAGCAATGTGAATTAAATAGCACATTAAGAAGATCACCTAGCATGATTATCTAGCATTTATCTTTGGGATGCAAGAATGGTTCAATATATACAAATTAATAAATGCAATAAATCACACAAACAGAATGCAGAGTAAAAATCACATAATCATCTCCATAGATGCATCAAAAGCATTTGAAAAAATTCAACATCCTTTCATTATAAAAAGCAAGTAGATATAGAGGGGATGTAAGTCAGTACAGTGAAAGTCATATATAACAAACTCAAAGCTAACATCATACTCAATTGTGAAAAACTAAGAGCTTCTCCTCTAAGATAAGGAACAAGAAAAGGGTGCCTACTGTCACCACCCAGCACAGCACTGGAAGTCCTAACCAGAGAATTTAGGCAAGCAAAAGAATGAAAAAGAAAGAAGTAAAATTGTTTCTGTTTGCAGAAAATATAATCTTATGTAGGGAAAATCCTAACAACTTCACCAAAAAAGGTAAAACTAACAAACAAGTTCAGTAAAGTTGCAGGATGCAAAATCAATGTCATACACTAGCAAAAACTATCCAAAAAGGAAAGTAAGAAAATAATTCTATTTGCAAGAACATCAAAAATTAAATACTTAGGAATAAATTTAACCAAGAAAGTAAAATATCTGGCTCAGTGCTTGTAGAACACTGGTTACAACACCAGCCATATACACCAAGGCTGTTGGGTTCAAATCCAGCCAGGGTTAGCTAAACAACAATGACAATAACAACAAAAAAATAGCCAGGCATTGTGGTGAGCGCTTGTAGTCCCAGCTATTTGGGAGGATGAAGCAAGAGAATCGCTTAAGCCCAAGAGTGTGAGACTGCTGAGAGCTGTGAGGCCACGACACTCTACCAAGGGTGATGTGGTACAACTCTGTCTCAAAAAAGATAGAAAGAAAGAAAGTAAAATATCTATTCACTGAAAACATCAATAAAACAAGTTGTGGAAGACATAGCAAATGGATCAAAATTCTGTTCTCCTCGATTGAAAGAATGAATGTTGCCAAATGTCCATACTACCTCAAGTGATTTACACATTCAATGCAACCTCTGTCAAAATTCCAATGATATTTTTAACAGAAATAGAAAAAAAAACCCTAAAATTTGTGTGGAGTTACAAACACTTTGAATAGCTAAAACAATCTTGAACAAGAAAAACAAAGCTGAAGATGTCATACTTCCTGATCTAAAATTATATTACAAAGCTATAATAATCAAAGCAGCATGATATTAACATAAAAACAGAAACATAGACCAATGGAACTTAATAGAAAACCTAGAAATAAACTCATCAATATATGGTCAACCAATGTTGACAAAAATGGCAAGAATACACATAGAGAAAGGATGGTTTCTTTAATAAATGATATTGAGAAAACTGTGGATCCACAAATGGGAAAACTGGATATTTAGATTCAGAAATAATGAAACTGGATCCCTATTTACACCATACACAAAAGTCAACCTAAGATGGATTAAAGACTTAAATGTAAGATCTGAAAGTATAAAACTCCTAGAAGAAATCATAGGGGGAAAGCTCCATGATATTCATCTGGGCAATGATATTTTTCTTTTAAGCTACAACACAAAAAGCACAGGCAGCAAAAGTAAAATGGGACTCCATCAAACTAAAAAGCTGCACAGCAAAGAATACCATTAACAAAATAAAAAAGACAACCTATGGAATAAGAGAAAATGTTTGCAAACCACATGTCCAATAAAAAGTTAATATCCAAAACACATAAGGAACTCATTGGCAAAAAAACAAGCAGTTTAATTAAAAAATAGGCAAAGGACTTGAGTAGAAATTTTCTTAAAGAAGACATGCAATGCCTAACTGGTATATGAAAAGGTGCTCAACACCACTAATCATTGGGGAAAGGCAGATCAAAACCACAGTCAGTTATCACTTCACTCATATTAGGAGGGCTCTTACCAAAAAGTCAACAGATGACATGTTGGAAGGGTGAAGAGCAAATGAAACTTTCAAACGTTGTTGGTGGGAATGTAAAGTAGTACAGTCATTATGGAAAACAGTACAGACGGTTCCTCAAAAATTAAAAATAGAACTTTTCTAACATCTAACAATCCCATTTCTGGATATATATACAAAAGAGAAAAATTACTTTATCCTGAGCAGAGATCTGTACCCATATGTACACTACGGTATTATGGACAATATTTGTCACAGGATGAGTGGATAAAGAGTTTGTGACAACGTGGGCGAACCAGAGGGACAGTATGCTAAGTGAAATCAGTCAGAAGTAGAAACACAACTACTGATAATCTCACATGTAGAATCTGAAGGAGCTGAACTCACTGAAACAGAGTAGAGTGGTGGGTGCCAGGGAATAGGGGTTGGGGGAAATGAGAGGATTTTTTGTCAAAAGGTATAAACTTTCTGTTAGAAGATGAATAAGACCTGATGTACAAAATAGTGACTATCATTAAAAATAATGTCTTGTATATTTGAAATTTGCTTAGAAAGTGAATGTCGAGCATTCTCACCACACACACACACATACACACACACAAATGTTGACTATGTGAGGTGATATATACTTATGTACAAATTAGCTTGAGTTGTGGAAATCATTTCATAATGTGTACATATTTGAAAACATGTTGTACTCCTAAAATAAACACTGTTTTTTGGGGTGTTGTTTGTCAAGCATATCTCAATAAAGTTGTGGAAAATAATGATAGTATTGAATTTTAACCTCTATAAAAAAAATCCACAAATCTGTACTGTTATAAATAATCAAATGAATAAATATATAGGGGAGAAGTGAAAGCTCTTCCTTACAGAATAATTTCAATTAGTAAATATGGAAGGAAAAAAGAAAGAAAATCTGAATATAAATAGAAAATCACCACAAATTAGGCAAATACCACAGAAACAATTTTTGCAGATATGATCCACTGACTGAATCTAAAATTGCTGGATGAAAGTTTGAAGAGAAACAATATTTATAAGATCTCAAAGTATCACCCCCAAGATATATTTTAATGACAAAGGGGAAAGGAGTAACTCTACAGTGAAGAAAGCGGCACACATGACACACCACTCACCATCTCAGGCTGGAAGGCATGTCAATCGCGTGAGGCCTGTGGGTCGTGTGCTGAGGACACAGCCTCACTTGTGTGCATTCTTGCCAGGATTGGAATCATGAGAAAACGTCAGACAATCCTCATATTGAGGAACATGTACAAAATGACAGATGGGTACTCGTCACACGCCAGGTATGGTCAGGAAAGACTCCCACACACCAGAGAAGATTTAACAAAAATAACATCAATGTGGGGATCCTGGAGCAGAAAAGAGGCATTGGCGGGAAAAAGTTGGTGAAATTTGAGGAAGATGGTAGTTTAGTTAGTATCGACAGCGTCACACCAGTGTTAACTTCCTAGTTTTGATAATTGTAGTGTTCAGGAAAGTTGGGTGAGGGGAACATGGGTGTCTGGCATTTTTGCAACTATTGTTAATTTTGTAATCTAAAATTAGTTCAAAATAAAATGTGTTTGGAGGCACTGTATAGTTAGAAAACTGAGACAATCCACCCATCTATAAATGTGCGTGTTCATACATGCGCACATACCTACACACTCACATACACACACCACATTGCACACTAAATTCTCTGTAAGTGCTGGGATTCTGAGGAGTTATTTTTTTCTTTTTAAAATTTTCTGGGGCGGTGCCTGTGGCTCAAAGGAGTAGGACGCCAGCCTCATATGCCCGCCAAAAAAAAAAATTTTTTTTCTGCATTCTTTAATTTTTTTCTACTGACCATGTGTTGCTTTTTAAGTTGCAATTAAAACCATAAATTATTCTTTTTAAAAAACTAAGCAAACAAACTCAGGTGTCAGTTTTGATTCTCTTCTTTTTTTCACATCAAATCCAATCCGCAAGTCTGGTCACCTTCTCTTTCAAAATACACCCACTCTCACCACATCCTCCTCCTCCATTGCCACCCAGGCCACCCTCATCATTTATCAAAGCTCCTTTTCACATGATGCCAGGGAGGCCTTTTAAAACAGGAATTCAGGTCTGTCACTCCTCTCCTCAAATGCTCAGTTCTTTTTTAGAATAAGCCCAATGGCTACATTCTGCCCCCCTAGGCCTCCAAGTCCACAGTCCTCACCCTGTCTCTCTCTGGCCTCATCTTCTACCACTCTCCCCTCACCCTTCACCAGACAGCAGGTGGTTTCCATCATAGGATTTTTCTAAAATACATTTTTTTAAATGTATTTTTTTTTTATTTAATTTTTGATTGAATCATAACTGTATACATGTATGGGGTACAATGTGATGATTTGATCTACAATGTGGAATGCTTAATTCAAACTTAATAACATAACCATCACCTCAATTATTTATTTTTTGTGGTATGACATTTATAATTTACTCTTAGATGTTTTGAAATGTACCCTTGCATTGTGCCCAATAGGTGAGGTTCCACCAAACACCCTCCTTCCACTCACCCTCCCCCTACCCTCCCCTTCTCTCCTCTCCCTTCCTTCTTGCTGGACTATATTTGTGTTTTATCTTTCATATAAATGTATAAGTGATTATATATTGGTTTCATAATAGTATTGAGTACATTGGATACTTTTTTTCCTCCATTCTTGAGATACTTTACTAAGATGAATGTATTCCAACTCCAGGCAAACATAAAAGATGTAAAGTCTTCATCTTGTTATGGCCGAATAGTATTTCATAGTATACATATGCCACAATTTGTTAATCCAGTCATGGGTTGATGGGCATTTAGGCTGCTTCGGTGACTTGGCAATTATGACGTGGGCTGCAATAAACATTCTGTTGCAAATATCCTTGTTATAAAATGATTTTTGTTCATTTGGGTAGATACTTAGTATTCAGTTGGAATTGAGGGATCAGGTGGTAGGTCAACTTTTAGTTCCTTGAGAATTCATACTTCTTCCCAAAATGGCACTCTACCAAGGACGGTAAAGTGAGACTCAGTCTCCACAAAAAAAAAAAAAAGAAAAAAAAATTTACACGATGATCAAGTTGGTTTTATCCCAGGGTTGCAAGATTGGTTCAATGTATGTAAATCTATAAATGTAATACACCACATAAATAAAATAAAAAACAAAGACCATATGTCTCTCAATTGAAAAGAAAAAGCTTTTGATAATATCCAGCATCCTTTTAAGATCAGAACATTTTAGAAAATAGGCTTAGAGGGGTCATTTCTTAAACTGATAGAGACCATCTACAGCAAACCCACAGCCAATATCATATTGGGTGGAGTAAAATTGAAAGCATTTCTGCTCAGATCTGGAACTAGACAAGGACACCCCTTGTCACCACTGCTAGTCAATATAGTACTGGAAGTTCTAGCCATCGCAATCAGGCAAGAGAAGGGATTCAAGGGTAGTCAAATAGGGTCAGAGGAGGTCAAACTCTCACTCTTCACGATGACATGATTTTATACCTGGAAAACCCCAAGGATTCAACTACAAAGCTCTTAGAAGTGATCAAGGAATATAGCAGTGTCTCAGGTTACAAAATCAATACTTACAAATCAGTAGCTTTTACCAACAATAGTCAAGCCAAAACTATAGGCAAGAACTCTATTTCTTTTATAGTAGTGCCAAAGAAAATGAAACAAAGGATGCGAAAGATTTTCTATAAAGAGAATGATGACACTCTGAGAAATGAAATAGCAAATGTTAACAAATGGGAAAACATACCATGCTCATGGCTGGGAGGCATCAACATGTTAAAATATCCATACCACAAACCATCTGCAGATTTAATGCATTCCCTATCAAAGCACCAATGTCATACTTTAAAGAACTTGAAAAAATAATATTTTGTTTTATATGGAATCAGAAAAAACCTCAAATAGCCAATACATTACCTAGAAATAAAAACAAATCTGTAAGCTTCATGTTACCAGACTTCAGATTATACTATAAATTCATAGTGATCAAAACAGCATGGTACTGGCACAAAAATAGATTCTGATAAATGCGACAGAATAGAGACTCTAGAGATGAACCCAGCCTCATATACTCATCTGATCTTTGATAAGCATCACAGGACATCTTTAAGCACTCACTTCCCCAAAGAAGCACTCACTCTCCCCCCATCAATCTCCATTCTCTTATCCAATCTTATTTTTCTCCATAGCAGTTGTGAAAACAGGTCATCACATATTTATTATCTGCCTCTGTTTTTTGTCTGTCTCTCTCACATGAAGGTAAGCTCCTTTGTTTCTGTCCCTTCCTCTTTGGAGCTCAGAAGAGCACTTGGCACAGAGCAGGTGATCAGTAATATGCACTGAATGAAGTTATTGACCTCCTGCTCAATGCACAGCTTGCAGAGACGCAAAGCCCTGGCCCATCATGTTTTGACTAGTGAGGGGGCTGAAGAAGGGGTGGGGAGGTGCAATTTGGGCTCCAACTCTGATTGCCTCCATACGACATCTGGTCGGTGCTGCAGGCAATCCTTTTTCCAGTTTCCTCGAAAATTGCAATCAAAAATTACTGACCACAAAGATTTGTGGGTTTAGCTGACTTTGGTGAAGATTTCCTGGAGAAAAGGGAAAGGAAAAGAAAACAATTTAGAGCAAACAATAGTCATTCTTAAAATGCAGTGTTCTCCTCACCAGAAGTTCATGCAGCCCAGCAACGTTCCATCTTTCTAGTGCCTGCTGGTCATCCCTTCCCTCTCTGCCACTTCCTTTGTTCCTTTAGAAGAAAATGGAACGCCCCTCCTCTCACCTCACAGAGTAGGTTTTTCTTCTTTCAAAGCTGTGGCTTCTGTCAACAGTCAGGTCCTGGGGTGAGGCTGGGGAGTGACTCTGTCATAGACATTTCTGAGAACATCTTTCCAAAGACTGTTCTGTCCCTGAGAAGCCTGGTGCCAGTCATTAATATATTCTCAACCTCATTAGCTTTACTTTTCTGTATTTTCTATTAGAGCAAGAAATTAAGGTCAAAGAAATTATTCTGTCAAGTTCACAAACACAAAAGAAAAAAGTGAGGCAGGCCTCAGAACTTTCTTTCATAAAAATTAATTCTTGCAGAACATAGAAATGTCTTTGTCTGTTTGGTACCAAATTGAATGTTTTTCATTTTCTGAGTCTTTGTTCATTTATATGTTATCATTTTTTATATTTGTTTTAATATCTTTATGCAATTAGTTGAAATATTCCCTCTCCAAAAAGTGGACAAAAGACAATCCTTGAATGTTCCGGTTACTTTCCTTCTCTCTCTCTATTTTAGTCACTGTGTGAACACTATTTTATCAACTCTACCATGCATGTTTTCACACTTGACATCTCTTAGAAGATGTTTGTGGTGTGCAGTTGGTTCTACTTATCCTGAATCTGTAATTTTAAATGTATTTAAAAAGATCATAGTATAGTTTAATTCTGGGATAAAAAGATTTGGGGTATAGAGAAATAAAAAGTAAAGCATGATTTCTGATATGGATAAAGCAAATATCCACTGCTGGAGAAATAATCACAATTGTATCCGTTTGAAAAGCAACAACCAAACACTTTATGGGACTTCAGAAAAGGAGACCCCATAAGTAGATGGAGCTTCATTCCCTCCTCCCACCTCTCACATGCCAGTCAACGCAGCTGGAGAAGATGTGGCCCAATAGCTTGGAATACACAGGAACAAAAGTCAAAGCCAAAGAAAGTGATTGCACAATATAAAGGATAGTTTAATTGGCAGCATTATTTTCTTTTCTTAATGAGGTTCCTTACACTTGAAGACAGAATTTTAGATTTGAAGACACACTCATTATTATTATTATATTAATCATTAAAAGTTATAAATGTTTTGGGTTTATATAGTTCTTCACATATTATCTTATTCAATCCTTTAAACATACCTGTAAGACTTGTTACTTTATTGTCTTACTTTATCTTATAATAACAATCTTTTTAAAATTGCAAATGAGAAATAATATACTATATATAATAATTATATTTTCATGATTGCAAATGATAAACAATAGTATATATAATCATAATATATTATGTAATAATACTATAAATAATATGATATTTATCATAATTATTTTGTCCATGTTGCAATTGAGAAAACTGAAGCTCAGAGACTGCAGTGATCTGCTCAAGTATCATGGCCCACAAGTGACCGTTCGAATCTTCTGGTCTTATCTTGGAAAACTACGAAAAATCTAACTTCTATAAGCCTCGTGATATGCAAAATACAGTACCTAATCTCTCTGGACCTTACAAGCAAAAAGGGTACTGAGATATTTCTCCAGACTAAGTCTGCATCTGCTTAGCCCAGTGTGGAAAGGAGCTGATTTAGTATAGGTACTTTGGGTTTTAAGAAAGTGGAATCTCAACTCAAACTGGCTCTAGCAAGAAGACAGTGTGCTGTCTCACATGAAGTCCATTGGTGGGACAGGCTTCAGGGTCAGTTGATTCATGAGCATGACATCATCAGTGATGCCAGCAGGAAACAGATCCTTCCTGTGGTTCTGTCAGGAGGAAGGAAATTCTTTCCATTAGTCCCTCAGCATAACTTCCTCTTTGTCCTGCTAGTCAGAATTAGGACACAAGCTCGTTCTTGAACAAATAACAGGTGAGGAACATGGAATTACCCTTGTACTAGGTAAAATGATACCTAGAGTCAGGAGTGAGGCCTTTGTCCCTGGTTCACCATTAACCTCTTTTAGTCAGGGAGAGTATTTATTCATAAATGCTATTTGTGAAATGAAGTTTTACCTAGGAAGTGTGCTATTGGCAAAGTACTTAGTTTTAGAAAGTAGTACCTGCATAATTATTCGCTCTAGTTTTGTTGTAACCCAAAGTTAGAAAATCAGGCTCATCCTGTAATATTATATATTCCTGCAATTAAGCAATACATAGAGATAATTTATAAAATCATATGGTAGCCCCTCCTGTTTTTATATTTTACAGTATTACTATAATGAGTATATTTCATTCAAAACTCCATGCACACAACCCTTTACTATTACAATGGAAATAGCAGAAAAGAACAGAAAGTTAGGTTTATAGAACAAAGAATAAAGCCAGAAAGACCTGAGTTGGTTGATGACAGAGTGACAAGATTGTATGTGGCAGTAGCACTGTTAGATCTCAAGTGACATTATGAGCAGGTTTTAGAAAAGTCCTTGTAGCCTTTCAAAAGCCATTTGACAAGCAGCAAACAAGAGTGCAGTTGGGCTATGACAGGATAATAGATTTCTCTGCAGGAGGAAAAATGCCTATGCAGCCATTACCCTAAGGAGCAAAAAATGAAAAGAAGAGCTTAAACTGTGACTTTGTTCTGGAAAGCATTTGTAAGTAAATGCATTCATCCTTAAATAAAAATTCTATATGCTATTACCTATGGAATAGGATATTATCTGGCTTTAATACTGAAAAACATGGTGACTTTGCTCATACAAAGAATATGTATGAGATTACTGTCATTAGTTCACACTAAATGCTAGAAAGTGAGCAGGTGGAAAGCAGCATATTTATATTTTAGATTATTAGAAAGGGCACTTACAAAGCTCCATGAACTTAACCATTAAAAAAAAAATGTCTTTTGCATTTTAAAAAAATGACACCCTGAAGAAAAACTTAGTAAGATAATAAGGCAAAGAATATAGTAGACAATTCACAGGAGACAAAATACAGAGGCTAATGAATATCTGCAAAGATGTTCCACCTTGGCAATATGGAAATGGAAATAAAAGGAAATAGTACCAGGGTGTACCTGTATTATTAGCTGAAATTATTGGCAAGATTCATTCTTGTAGAAGGGAAGGATTGGTGAAAGTGTAGACTGCTACAGCCTTTTGTGAGGAGCTGTTAATCGATCTGAACATGTTGATGTTCTAGTTTAGATCTCCTTGGCCATGTCTAAGTCTTTTTCTCATCATGACTGTGGTGATTCAGTGGGCTCAGGGGGCCTTCACAATTCCCAAGGAGGAAATAGACTTATCTCCTGACCCCTTCTGGTGCCCGGAACTCAGGACTCTCCAGGAGTGTGCTCAAGGGCCAATGAGTGTGCAAATCAGTGTTCTGGGGAGTGAATACCCCCCAGGGCAAAGCTTTGGTGAGGGGGGACAGAACTGAAGAATCAATGCTTCTCTTTTCCCATTCTCCCCTCTTCACCACAAAGGATGGTGTTTAAATATATATCATATGGCTTTGCAGTCTTGAAACATATTTCCTTGGACTTCTCAGAAGTGGAGTAAGTACCCAGCCACTCTCCACAGCAGCAGTCAACTCAGTAAGTCATCTCAGCACTGGCTCAGTCTCCTTCCCCAGCTAGCTCCCTGGGATGACACTCCTCAGAATCTATTAACAAAAGAGCCCTTTGGGAGGCTCTGTGGAAACAGGGTGCAGGCAGGTAACAGCTGACGTGCCTGTGTCCAGCCCACTGCCTCACTTTCTGAATTCATCCTGCAAGCCAGGCCTGCTCAAGGGTGTGTATGTACAGGGACATTCACCTGCAGCATCCCTGGTCATAGACAGAGAAGATTTTACTTCTCTGTAAAATCTTAAAAGACGTAGTAAAATGAAAAAGAGCAAAATTCTCCTTACGTATGGTAATAGCCATGAAAAAAGTCTGCAAGAAGGCATTTCAAACTGCTGTCAAAGGTTATCCTGTAGGAGGTGTAGTTACCAGGGTGGGGGCATGCAGTTCTTTATTTTCATGATACTGATAAATCCAACTCAACAAAAATTTTTAAAAAGAAAAATCAATCAGATTCCAATGTGTTAAATGTTACAAAAAATATTTCAAAAACTGTATAGTGACTCAAGGTTTAGAAACTATATAGTGACTCAAGGTGTAGAAACTATATAGTGACTCAAGGTGTAGAAATAGTATATATAAACAGGAGAAGTTTGTTTCCTTTCCCAATTGTGATTTTTTCGATGCTCATCAGGACACCAGTGGTCTGCTCAGAGGTGCGTGGCTGTAAGGGAGAGATGAGGACTCAGGCCACTGGACTCCCAGTTTGCATCTCTTTCCATTAAATGGTGACTGGGTAATTAGGGTATAGCGCAGCTTGGTATTATGGGAATACTTGATTTTATCCCTCCAGATAATGAAATTCCGTAAACTACTCTAAAAGCACACATTTTCCATGGTATTGAAGGAGCAAATTTCATGAAAGAATATCAGCAAGGGAGTACTTGGAGATGAGTCTTCCATTACCTTACAAGTCACACCTCACATGAACCCAGCTGGTCTGTGAACCTACTGCCTTCAGTTCTTCAAAGAAAATGGTTACCAATGTACAGCAACCATCACACAGGGCTGAATGATCACAGATGCTCTGTATGGCTACAAAATTTCATCTCTGCCAGTAGGCTTGAAATAACTGTTATACTCAGCAGAACAGACCCAGGTTCAGTGAACCTTCATGCTCAAAAGCATGCAATTCAGGTTGACTGCCATCAGGTTCTCTCTGATCATTTTTCTTTGATTTCCTAACCTTTTGTGCTTCAATTTATCTTATTTTTTCCCCCTTTTGGGTAATGTCTTTCTAAATGTCCATGTTATAATTGGTGCTGGAACTCACTGACTGTGCCTGACAGAAAGGAACTTAAAGAAAATTATGCATTGCTCTAATCTAGCTTAAGGCACACAAATCACCCTGTAGACAAGGTGTAGTAAAATTGAAAGTAGCTATGCTTTATATGGAAATTAGCTGCTCTTAGAATGCAGTGTAGTTAAGCATATATCAAACCAAAGACAATGAACATATGAGATATATTTGCACACTTGGAACATCCCCCCTTTCTTTATATGTAGAACAACCTTAGTATATTTTTATATACATATTACATCAAAAAGTTAAAAGTTTATTTTATTAACATTAACTTATGCATAGTTGCTATATTTGAGAGAATCTGGAAATTGTCCTTCTTTTAATATTTCATGGAGACTTCAGAAATAATCAGGACCTGAAACACTAATTTGAAAACACCATGTTCTGAATGCCTTTTGCTGATGTGAAAAAGAGAATATTTTTCCTCTACAGCAGACATATGCAAATGAAGATCATAGTTTATTTTTCTCTTGATTGCTTTTTCTTTTTAAACTATAGAAGAAACTTCTAAAATAAGATAATATATATTTAAAGAAAGACTTAAAGCTATAGGAAAGAAATTATTTTGTTCTAAATAGCTATTCTGATCAGAGATTAGTCTCCTCCTGGGGTCTGGCCATCAGCAGTTGCCCCCTGTCAGCTTGTTATGTGGAAAAGAAAGGAAAGAGAAGCACCAATCTCAGGGATTTTGTTCCTTTTGTAGATGGTCACAGATCATAAAGTTTGCTGGTGTTCAAAATTCTTGGTTTAAATGAGATGAGAATCTGACTTTGAATTTTTTTGAATATAATTCTGTTTTTGCTCGCAAAAAACCCAAACTTCTCTGGCTAATTTATGTAGAAAGGGAATTTGTTAAATCATATTGTGCTTTTTATAGACAAATCATGGAAAGCCAGAGTGAAGCGTGGAGGCCGTGCAGCCAGGAATGTGTCTAAACCATGGAACAGTATCAAGCCAGCAGAGATGACACCATTGCCAGACCCTGGGATGCAGCTCTCAGCAGCAGGCAGGCACCTCTGTAGGTACTGGTTACTGGAAATCCAGCACACCTCCCAGCCAAGCTTCCCACCACCAGCATCTATTTCAACTAGTTGGTGCCCCATCACAGTGATTGTTTAATATTTTTAATATTAAGCGTACACATGCTTATACATATTATGTTGAAAAATGGAGTGATTCCATGTCACAAAAATTACAGACATATGTATAAGTTTGCATGTGCCTAGACAGTGTGATTTCTCTGGGGAGTGAGATTAAGGTGAGACAGAAGTGAAAGTGAAGACTTAATTTTGATTTTATATATTTTTGCTGTGCTTTAACTTACAACAAGCATGTATTCCTTCTACAATAAGCATCCTAAAATAAAGAAGCAAATTATCATTTTAGTTCTTTAACATATTGAAAGTCATTTTCATGTTTATGAACTCTAGTTTATGAGCTATAATCATTCACTGTTAGAATTGGAAGAGACTTCAAGTTCAAGTCCAACTTTCCTAGCTCAGTCCTACAAAGGACAGTCCACATTTGCTGTCTCTAATGTTTCATCCCCTGGTCACACTTAAAGTAATTCTGACTTCATTTTTGTTGTTGTTAAAAAGCACCTAATTTAATTTAATTTAATCTCATTACATTTTATTTACTCTCAGTTTTCTCCCTTGAGTTATCACAGGAAAGCCAGAGGGCTAGACTTTTCACTTTGGGGTGGGATTAGCTGACTTCAGCCACTTACTCTTGAGCCCCTGGACTGACTCCAGCCACTATACCACAGCACAAAAACTGCTCTTGGAAAAGGTCACCATGATTTTGCAATTGGAAGTTTAATGGAACCTTTGAGCTGCTCACCTTACCAGATGGCTTAGCAATAAGTAATGAACTTGGCTGCTGCTTTTCCCTCCTTCAGTGTCCACAGCGTTCCCTCCTGGACGTCCCATCTTGACGACTCCTGCTGCTCTTCAGTTCTCCTGTCTCTTCTGCTGACTCCTCTTCACAGGACCCTTTCCCGCCTCCACATTTACAACCATGATCTTACTCATTCATACAGGACTTCGACAGTCTTCTCCAATTTGCTGATCTCTAAATCTGCCCCTCTCCTTGGTTATTCATTATTTCTTCTTTGAAGAGTTGCAACGATGTCCTTCCTGACTGGTATCCCTGACCGTGGCCATAGTCTTGCACATTTTTAATTTTATTTTGGCTTTTTTGAGAGCAAGAACAGAGAACTACTCAAAATAGCTCAGGAAACAAAAGCTACAATAAGTTTGGACCTCAGGAGACAGGACCTGAAGGGTGAGTCTATGTTTTGCAAACCAGAAGTGTGAGTTTGCAAATCTGCAGGTCTTCCTCCTACCTCCCATCATCAGTGTGATTTAGCCACTCTTTAGAAATGTAAATGTGCCTCAGCTTCTTAAGAGAGAATATGACTTTTGAGCTCTAATTTTACCTTGTAGAGAACTGAGTTAATTATATTCAGACACGTTGTAATTTGTTTATGCAAGGCCAAATTAATTATTTCGATTTTTTTTCTCTCTTATCCTCACCTTTCCCCTTCCTCCATCAAAAGGATTGACTTTAATATGTGTAGCATATTTCTTGGGATGGTATGTGTCTTAGGAAATATAGGTTTCCTTTTAAAAAATCTATATACATGATTTTACATCCTAACTTTCCATCTATTTTTCCATTCAACACTGTTTTTAAACATAATGTTTCTGTGTACGCATCTGGTGTGCTCAGAAGGCTCTTTCACTTACCTTTTCTCAGCATGCGTTGCCTCCAACCCCCTGTTTTCAAAACAGTGCTGCAGCAGGCAACCTGTTCCACTAAAGTGTGTGCCCATTTATTGATTGGTTGCACTCACCTTCTGCTTTACACACACAGGAGTGGGATTGCTGAGTATGCACATGATCAACTGTACTAAATACTGCCAACTCACTCTCCAGAACAACTTACCACTTTACATTTCTAACGCAGTGTCTGATGATCCCTATTTCTCTTGATCCTCATCAATACTCATGACATTGCATTCTGAATTTTGCCCAAGTGGATCCTCAATATAGCTCACCCAGACCCGAGATTGGTCACTCTTGGATTGGGAACCTGGACCTGAGACAGACAGAGGCTGAGGCATGTTGCTGGCAGGTAATACTGCTCATGTACTTTCAGCAGGGCAGTGGGTGGGCAGCTGCTCCTAGAAGGGTTTGTGGCCAACGCAAGACCATGCCCCTTTGAAGTCTCCCCCTATGTCTTTTCCATTTTGTTTCAAGAGTTATTATTCCAAATGTAAAGCTGGTCTGCTTGACCATGTTGAAAGATTATGACCATAACCTAAAGGTCATGCCCAAAGACTAGAGGTCACGCCCATAGTCTGGAGATCATGCCCATAGGCTAGAGGTCACGTGTGGCCAAATCCCCAAATGTGCTTCACTCCCTGGCCCCTAACTTCTCTGGGCACTGCAGCCTGTTGCTTGCATACCAGGCTGGACTGTTTTGCCCCTTGCTGCATTACCTCTTGCTGTTCTGTGCTCAGAGGATGCTTTGTTAGCTGTGACTCACTGCTCTCTTTCAGTCCTCCTGACAAACCTGTATTTTTTTTTAAAGGCTTGATTTTAGACTCACCAACCCTAGAAATTACTCCATCCCCACTCTAACCAGCATGCCTCCTTTGACTGTCCTGGCTCTTGTCAACTTTCTTGTCAATGTTTTCTACATGGCGTCCACCCTTTGTTGGACTTGCAGTGTTTCTGTCACCTTTGCTGGCCAGCGTGCTCTGTGAAGGCGGGGAAAGCACCTTCTTTGATTTTTTGTTTCCAGAGTCCCCCATGTGCCTCCATCTGGTGAGTGCCTAACAAATGTTTTTAAATCAATATATGAATGGGCCAGTCATTTTACAGAGTAATAAATTAGGTCCGGAGAGGTACCCTTTCCCAGTGGCAGACAGATAGTGACAAGCTGGAGGCAAAGCCCAACTTCTGATTTCTAATTCTTTCTATATAGCAGGAGATACTGAGATGAATTCCCTGCATTTATAACTTCTAGTCTCAGAGAAAGAAACTCTGTTATTTACATCATTATTTCTGGGATGTGAATTAGGGGCAGGAATAATTGAGAACGTAATTTTTCTAATGTCAGGGAGAAATGTACCCTACAGTGATCTGCGGGTTTCTAAAACTTTCCTCTGGGTTTCCCTTTCCTGTACTGGGCTACATGGGAGCAGAACTTCCAATGGCACTTTGGGTTATAAATGATTATATATGAAGTAATTCACATTGGATCCTCAAATTAAGAGTAGATATTCCTTAATCAAAGATTATATATAGTAATTTTTTTAAAAGCTGACATTAATGACTAAATTTTTTTTTCCTTTTTAAAAATTTCAGACTAATATGGGGGCACATACAGTCAGGTTATACAGTTTGCTTTCATGAAGTTAAAATTCAGGTGTGGCAGTGCCCTTCACCCAAGAAGTGTGTGCTACCGTTTCTTGATTATTTATCAGAGAAGTAGCAATCAGAGTCATCATTTCTGTCAAAAAACTTTGCAGAGGAGTTTATAATACTGAATGTACTATTGTAAAAGTATGTCCTTTAGAGTTTCCAGTGGGCCTTGAAGTGTTTTGCAGAAATTCTCTACCCACTTCAGTTCTATCCTTGACCTTGAGAGAGTGCCACAGAGTTCCACTAAAGCTGAGGAGGAGAGAAATAGTTTCTTTATTTTCCCATTTCTTCCAAGAGTTATTCAGCTGGAGTTGGCAATGAGTGTGGCCCTTACTCCAGGCATTCCCCTGGAGGAAAGTCCCCAGAAGGATGGTGCGAGTGTGGAAGCCTTCTGGCAGCAAGATCATGGGACCACTTCTTGCTTGTCACTAAATCCTTCTCAATTCATTCAGGTCTGCAGAGGGCCACAGCTCTCCACAGCTGTAAGGATTGACCATTATTTACATCATTATTTCTGGGATGTGAATTAGGGGCAGGAATAAAAATTACCCATGGAAATTGAGGAAACTCAGACACAGAAAGTTTGCATACCTGATTGTGCAAATCCCTTCCTAGATTTGGGGACTTGTGATTCTAGGCAGAGATTGGGCACACTCAGAGAGGTGTGGACAGAGACAACTTCTGAGTCTTGCCTGAGACTGGGCATGCTCAGGGTGGTATGGCCATAGATGACTTCTGATTCTTCTGATAGCATTCTCTGATGCTATTTCTTGTCACTAGGAAGACAAATTTTCATTCATCAAGAGTAATGTGCAGGCTGGTGCATTAATGTTTATAACCATCAGGAAATTGTAATGTTTGATCACATCAGAGACAAAGTAGAATCATAGCAAAGTCCTTTCTAGGAATGGTCATGAGGAGTTTTGGTGAGAGGGGCCTAAGGCATAGGACATAGGAGGTGGTGTTGGTAGTGGGATATGTAGCCCATTGTCTTAAACCATTGATAAAATGATTGACAAAGCAAAACCTTTGAAAAACACTGCATTAAAAGCAGGGAATTTCCCAGAACAGATTAACATGCTATCTCATTATGAAAGATCAATTGTAATTATTGAAAAGCTACAAGATAAACTCTGAAACCACTACCTTTAAACATATATTAATATATAATTAGCATGCTATTTTAATTTTAATTAATATTTATAATATTTTACTTTAAAATATTACTTTTTTTTACTATTTTAATTTATTATAGGTATTATAGTAACCAGATAGTTACTATAGATGTCATACAATAAGGAAATAATAATAATAGTTATAATAATAATAATTTGGGCAATAAGGAAAAATATTGCCCAAAATATAGCAAACTTTAAGAAATGAGGTAAGGTTCATTTGTAGAAAAGAACTACTTGTGAATCCATAGATAAATTTAAATGGGCTAGTTAGCGTCATCCAAACAGAATATTAACAACTCGCCGAAACTAACAAAAATGCTTTCTCAATTTTATAAAACTTTATTTTTATAGTGAAAATGTGACAATCACCTGATAAACACAATGAACATAATCTTTACATTAAATTACAATTTCTTTTGTGTTATCCAAGATTTGGTGACCTATAACAAGCAAGGAAAGAATGGAAAAGTAGTATCCACTTCAGCAGGAGTCTATTTGTTCTGCTTAGTTTGTACACTGACCCTTCATTCTTATCTGAACATGGGTATTTTTCATGTGAGGGTAAACTGATATTTATATATATATATATATATATATATATATATACACACACACATGCATATATATCTTAATATGTGTATGTGTATACATATAAAAAAATGTTCAGCAAAATTTTAAGAAAAATTGGTTATTTCAACTTTCATTTATTTCTGTAATTCCTAAATTACATAAAAGTAAAAGAGATATATTAGATTATTCATTTTGGAACATCATAGCATCATAGAGTATCTATTCTCGACTGAAACATATTTCAAAAGAGGGAGTTTATTTTTTTCTCAGCTGAGAAGAAAAGAGGTCTTAATGAGGTTTGCAGTGTAAATCTCCAGTTTCTTAATCACAGATTAATTAAGACCCAATCTACAGATTTTGAGAAGGTATTCTATACATCACAGTCCAATACTTTCTGGGCAGTACCCCACTGAAACCAACTCTAAATCCTAACCTTTTCCTTTTCAGTCCTCAAAAATTTGCCAAAGTAGGACACTTTTCAGGTTTCATTGCTAACCTGTCCCAAAACAAGAGGTCTTTTATGTGAGGCAGTAAATCCCACAGTGAACTCAGGCTGCAGTGCCAGCCCCCCACCCACCAGCCCCAGGAGGCATTCCCAGAGCGGGTCATGGCATCCTTAGGAGGCAGAGCACTATTGTGTTTTGGTCCTAACTGGAGGATTAGAGAAGCAGCTCTTCAGCCTCCATTTTCTTCAGGAGCCATTTGCAATCCTTTAGTGTGCAGCCTGCCAGAATGTTCTCCTTTATATTTCTCCTCCTCCTTGGATGGTGACTGTGGGTCCCAGGTGCCAAGCTGTGGAACATGATTGTCTACTGATGGTGACATCTGGTTTGTTGGCAAGCTTCTTCCTGAGATTTTTTTTTTCCTAGTGAATAAATGATAGTTTAGAGCTGGGTAATAATAGAGCTTTGTTGCCTAACATGTTTGGAGCAGGTTTATTTCAAATCCATTAGCTTATGCTAAGAGTAAACTATGAACCAGTGATAGCCCTGTCCTACCTGCAAGGCACTTTTCAGAAAATCTTGTAGCCATTATTAGCATGATAAATTCTGCAGCCAGGATTTTAAAAACAATTTTCTATTTCTAGAGATGCAAATGTAAGGAATATTTTTGACTCTTTACAAGTGAAAAATCCACCTTCACAATTGTTATTAATCCAAAGCAGGAAGAGAATTCATTTATAAAATTTCTCCCAGAGGCAAAATTCACAAAAGACTTCCGAATTTACATAATAGGTTCACAATCCAGCTATTCTTTGTGCTTAACATACTATATTCATTGTCCATATCATACTGTCAATATTTAGAGGTTGTCTATGTTTAATCATCATTATCTGTGTGTTGGCCAAATCTACCAAAAACTGAAGAAAAATCATGAATGTTTACAAAAGGCAAAATAGTAAATCAAGTTACTATATAAAAACAAAAATCAAAGATTATTTTTAAGGAAGAAAAAATCCAAAATGCTTACCACTTTCTAGGAGAAATTTGATCTCATTCTTCCTAGTTCTGCAATACCTACAATACACAATATATCTTTTTCTTTCTTTTTTAGTTTACATTAACAGAAAACAATAATTTGAGAAATTCTGTTCCCAGTTAGTGACCACACCAGCCCTCCTTCCTGTAGCTGCTACTAAGGGGACAGGCGTGACACCCTCAATCCACTGATCTTCATACCTGAGCTCTGAGGGCTGAGCAGGCCCCAGGTCCAGGCTCCTGGTCCTGTTTCCTCCTGCAGCCCAGAGGTTGATGTAGAGGGCAGTGAAACCAAATCCTTACCTGTGCGTCACATCCTTTGCAGTGGACACTGCAGTGCATGGCAAGGACTCATGACAGTCAGCTTCACCTGTCTCCTGCCAATCACGTGCAGATGGTTTCTTTGCCAGAAAGATCAGTGATGTGGACACAGGTGCACTGAAGGGTGAAAAGACATGAAAGGAGGCAAAGAAGGATGCAATGCATATGTCTATAAAGAAGGAAAACTATCAGCTACATAGTTCAATACTGATACATTGCTAAGTTTCTACTTTCCCAATGGCATGTTCACTAGTCTATTCTTTTATTAAAGAATGGATAAAAATTGCATGAAAAACTAGATGATACCAGTATGTGAAATTTTTTGTGTAAGAATAATTCTTAATGAGATAAAATCAGATGACTTAGAAAATGTGCAATGCCACAAAGCTCACCACTGTTACATCTGTGAAGTTGTATCTGCCTAACCTTTATTCCTGGTAAATATTTACCATGATAGTTCCACAAAGTCTACAAAGCAAATGCAATGACTAGAAGGGTCAGTAATCAATTTTATTACTTTCAGAGCTTTTAGGCTAAATTATTCAAGGTTAAGAATAAAGTTTAGTATACAGGCCAAGCCCAGACCTAGATAGGCGAGTAGTGAGTGGAGTCCTTCCACAGGTGAGGAGAACAGAGAAACAATGGTGCAACATCCAAGGAGCAAACAATCATAGCAGGAGAATGTCTTGAGAAGGAAAAGAACTTTAGAAATACTACAGGAAAAGAATGGCAAATGCAGCAATTGCCTGGAAATAGAACAGAAAAGGAAGAGGTTTAAACGGATTAAAACAGGGGACTTTTAAGAGAGGTTAAAAAAGAGGCCGGAGCAAACTTTCAGAATGATGGATTTGCCTGAAGATTTGGGGACAGTATCTCTGAGACGGCCTGCGGCTCTTACCTGGAACTTCTGAATCGTCCACCTCCTCACATTCGATGCCCTTGTTTCTGCTTTTGCTTCCCTTCCCTCCTGAGATTACGACACAGAACGACACCAGAAGGCCCTCCAGGACCACTGCTGACAGCAGCTTGGGGCTCAGAGGTTCCTTCTCTGCTCCCCCATCAGCATCCACCTCGGTTCTCTATGCCCTTCACAGGGCAGTCTGCACCATTTCAGGGATTCAGGTCCCTCAGCACAGACAGGTCACAGCTCTCCAATTTCTTCCCCCAGGTCCCCTCTCACACTGGGCCGCTGAATTCTTCAGCTGGTCATCCCACAGGTACCTCATGTTTAAGGGGTTTTGAAAAATAATCATCTTTCCATCACAAAACCTGCTTCTCATCTTATGTTCCCTAATTCTGCTGTTACTATCACACTGTCTTCCCTATCACAGTCACCCAGGCTCAAAAACATTGATTATCTATACAGTTTCAGATTAGTATTGAGTCACAAGAGAGTGAAAATACAATTAAATTCAAGGAGGGGGGATACAAAGGGGGAAGGGGCTCAGTAAGCTTCTACTCAAAGGGTGCAACCTAGGGTACTTGGCACACCTCTTGGGGGAAGGCATTTTCCTAGCAAACAACGTGTAAGGGTATAATGTAATTTACACCCTTATATTAATCTGGGATTAAAGAAGTCAGATTGATTATCTTGCTTTCTCTCCTTTCCTTACTCCTCTAACCAACCATCGAGTTCTTCTGCCTTTGCAATATCTCTTCTGCTTACTGACCAGCAGAGTCACTACGTGTCAAAGCTTCAGTTACCATAACATTCTTACTGTTCTCCCTGACTCCAATGTCTCCCAAGGAAGGAACTGACAGTATGAGTTGAATAAATACTTACTGGATTAGTAAGTATCAACTTCCATTCAACCAACAGCTATTTACCAGGTGCCTGCTGTGTGGTAGACAACAGTCAGTGAAGACCAAGAAAGGTTAATAAAAGGTTCTTAACATTTTTTTTAAAAAAGGAATACCAAGTATTTAAACAAGAACCCTGAATTTTTAATCTGCAGCTAGCCTCATAGATAAAAAGAGTAAAAAAATGAGATTTTACTTGTAGAAAAATATCTGTAATGGTAGCCCCTGTTAAATAATGGACTAGGAAGGTATATTAAATGGCTTATAGAGTCCTCTTTCTGGAGGATTTTTAAAAATACAGTTGATTGTTCATTGGATAAGCACGAGGTCCACGCTAACAGACCCAGTGCCCGCCCCCACCCCCCATCCAGTCGCTCTCCCCTGCTCTGTTCAGGGTTTTCACCCGGGGCTGCGACTGGGGCTGACCTCTGGGTCCATTCGCCAGAGGCAAATGTTTGTATTTTCTTTGTCTTTGGTAACCAGAGAAGGATGTGGATATTGCTCAAAGGGAAGTAGTGGCTTTAAGACTGTTTAAAAATCTTAATTCTTGGTTTGAATGCTGTTTTGAATAGTTCATTATCGAAAATATACTTGTGCTTTCAGAAAATGCCGGAGCTCTGCTTCAAAGGCAGGCGTCGGGCTGCGCGGGGAGGCGGGGAGCCGGGGAGCCCAGGGCAGGTGGGAAGGGGGAGGGGAGGCTTCCATCTAGTTAATGAAGCAGCCTGCGAACAGTTTTCTGGTTGGAAAAAGTCTTCAAGGACTTTCCCTTCGCCCCCAGTGCCGAGTGGTTCCTCCCCTGTGCTCAGATGCGATGCGCGGAGGTGTCCCCACCGGCCACGCCCGCGGGCCTCGGCAGCTCTGGAAACTCCGGCACGTACGTCCAAGGGCACCATGAACTAAAATGCTCTATATTATCCACCAAGTTTTAGCTAATGTTAATTAGAAGGAAGGGGCTGAGAATCCCACATTAGCACTTTCAGTTAAACTTAAGTCTAAAAACAATTCTGATAGACATAATGTGTAAGGAGTAGCAAGAACGTTCATATTCATAAGTGTTTATTTAATTCTATCTGAGTGGGATTATTTTTATAAGTAAATTACAATTTCCACCTGTCCTGCGTTCTGAAATACACTTGTAATGGAAACAATGTTGCAAATGGCTCTAAGTCCCCAGCACAGCTGGCAAAGAAGACTTTACCCCGAAGTAGCTGACATTTTAGGCTTTTTCAGGTTGGCCTGGGGCCGTCACCACGCTCCTCAGTGTGCCTGGGGATTGTGCTTCTGCTGCTGGTCTTTGGAACACTGGGAGAGAAACCGTGGAAGCTGAGGCACTGCCTTGTCTCCCAAGTCCGCAGCGCGCAGTGCTGGAGGGACTTGGCCGCTGGCGCAGCGCACCCGGCAGGCGTCTGCACAATCCACATCTCTCCAGCCCTTATTTCCTTCTTGGGTTGTGGCGAATCCTTGAAAATAAATTCTTAGACAGCAAAAACCTTGTGGTGGAACCAATCCACCTCTGCCGCTCCTACGGCAGCGGACCCCAAGCTTTCTAGACCTAGGGACTGGTTTCATGGAAGACAATTTTTCCACAGTGCTTCCATAGACTGGGGCTGAGGATGGCTTCGGATAAGTCAAGCCCATTGCATTTATTGAGCACTTTATTCTATTATTATTACATTTTAATATGTATTGAAATAATTATACAATTAGCCATAATGGAAAAGCAGTGGGAGCCCTGAGCTTATTTTCTTGCAACTAGGTGGTCCCATCTGGGGCTGATGGGAGACCCTGTGTTGATGCTATAAAGCCTGCCACTACATGCAAGCTACTTGTCACCTGCTACTCTCTGGTAGGGTTTTGATATGAGCCTGCAAGGAATTGATTTATTTTGGTCTCTATGTAGTCAACTAATGACAACATGTACTTGCAGCCGCTCCACCTCAGATCATCAGGCATTAAAGTCTCATAAACAGCACGCAGTCTGCTTCCTGCATGCAGTTTACAGCAGGTTCATGCTTCTGTGAGCGCCGAACACCTCCTCCATCCGTCGGGAGGCGGAGCATGCCCCTGCCAGCATGGCCAGCGGCTGTAGACACCGAGGAAGCCTCACTGGCTTGCTGCCGCTCACCTCCTGCCATGTGGCCCGGTTCCTAACTGATTTGTGGGGATGTGACCATTTAAGAAATGTATCTCTCTGCCCTGGTGCCAGGAAACTCCAGGTCACATGGGGAATGGGCAAAAGAAAGTTATTTGAGGTCTTAGGACAGATATCTCCTCCCTCTCAGAAACGCCCTCCCCTAGCACAAACCAAAAAGATATGAGTTAGTATTTTTAGTTGGAATTTGGTAAATTAGATGTTCCGATGTAATATTCCTTCACTACAAATTCTAATGTTATTTTAATAGAGGAAATATTTTCATTTTTTACAAGAACAATCAAGTGAAAGTAGTACTTGTTAATCTCATCTAATTCTTGCTCAATTATAAGGCACCATTATGATGGGTATAATAATATAAAATGAAGAGAAAAATATCTTAAAAGATACAGCCTTATGATGAGACAAAAGAGCTTGGTTTAGGAGACTAATACATATGAGTCTCATGGTTTCAAGTAAACATACATAGAAGAGAAGAGGCTTGCAAATCTGAATGATCAGAAATAGTTGGGCCACTGTCATCAGCTTGAATATTACAGTGATAGCTAAGTGGTAGAAGGTTCTGATGGCCCAGTTGCACAGTGGTCCCAGGGCTGCCACCTGTGGTTGCACAGCTTGTGCACTGAACAAAGGGGGTTACCTGGGTGCTAGTAGGGAGATCCTGTCAAGGACCATAGAGCAAGGCTGGCTGGTAGGAAGAGACAGCTTCTGGAATCCTGTTCTATGGTGTTGTATATACTGGCTACTATTCTGCTTAATTATTGCCAGATGCCATATTTATCCACCTACTTGCCAGGAGGAAAAACTGCAGCCAGGGGATGTCCTAAGGGAATCAGTATTAAGTCATTAATCTTTGTTTATTCTACATTAAAGTTGACACTTTAAAATTGTATTAAGGAAGGGGAAGGGGAAGGGGAAGGGGAGCTAATATTCGTCAAGTGACTATGATGTGGTGGGCACTGCACTACTCTGTTGAAGGCTGCTGAGTCCCTTATTCAAAATAAGCAAAGCAGCAGAAAGGAATACAAGCAGCTAATAATTACATCTAACTACCTTACATTAGCATATCACTTCCACAGCATTAGAATAGATGCTACCTTATTTATCACAATGGCTCTGCAGAAGGGCCAATATCATCTGCGTCTCGCATGTGAGTTAGAGACAGGTAAGTGACTAATAAACATGTACTAGTAGATTGAACTAATAGCTATACTAATAGCTTTAACTAATAACACTTCACTAATAGATTTGCGTGTCTTCAGAGTTTTAATCCTGTCTTCTTTCTATCATGCCATTAAAGGGAGGATTTAAGTAAATTGAAACATGTGGGCTGAGCTTCGGATGTGATATGTAGTTTGGGGTTGGTAGGGGAGAGGCTATGACTGGAAAGACATTAACCTTTGAAAAAAATATATATATTTTTTAATTAGCAGAAACAAACGCGATCTGCACCTTGGACCAGAAAGCTATACAAGTAAAAGAGGAGAACAGTCTCTTCCTTAAAGCCCAAGGAGCAAGAGCAGACTTCCTTCAGAGCTTTCTGTGTAGGAGGTCCTCCAAAAGCAAGGTAGCAAAAGACGGACATGGATTTAATCTCAAGGGGAAAAAAAGGAGGGTCAGATAGTCAAAGGAGTATGTACATTAAACAATTGGGATTATCTTGCCAGAACATTAAAATATTGACTTGACCAAACTGACTATCGCACATTTGTTTTTATTGACCAACAAACGTAACAGAGCTAAATGATTATGAATAAAATATACACCCAAACCATGAAATTATGGAAAAGACCATAGTAACACATAACACCCTGGAAAACACAAGCAATTTAGCATTTTAACTGGTGTGTAAATTTGGCTTACCAAAGGGAGGCTTACTTAGAAACATGACATTTGATTAATTGAGTTGAATGTTTCAACCAGATTTCTCAGAAACCTGTCTCCTTGTTAATTTCAGCATGGCCTTTCATCGTATCATTTATTACGCTTTGTTACTACGCGTGGATTTGCATGATCACTTGATGAGTGCCTTTCCCTCCCACCATGGCTCTGCGCACTCACCATCAGTTCTCTCTGCCTGTCACCGGGCCTTGCACAGAGCAGGTTCTCAGTGTTTCCTGAATAAAAACAGCAAGTAAATGAGCAGGTGGACAATTTTAACTAAATAAATTAAAATACAGGTATAGAAATTTCACAAAGGTGATATATCAATATTGCATTAGATGTATTATTTGGGTCACTGAAAGAAAACAAAAGAGAACGAAAATTGAAATATTATTGAAATAAAAGCAGAACCTCTATAAAAACCCATGGTCATTCTCCTAGTAATGACTCAGTAAGTTGACTGTCAATCCATTTTTTATTACTATAAAAATAATGAACTATGAGAACTGTAGTTCTGCACTTTGTTCAAATCCAAAGGCTTTTTATTGTGCTGATGTCACTCAGACCCAGCTTCTTTCCATCTGCTCCCCTTTGACCTGCCTTTCCCTTCGTGTACCTGTCTTCCCTCTGTCCCTCTGCTCACCCACCAACTCCTCCCTCCTCTTACTCACTCATGATAGCAGCGGCCGATCCTTCAGTTCACCTTTGCTACTCACCCTGTCATCCAGCCATCCATTCCTTTGTCATTCTTCCGTCCGTTCACCCAGTAATCCTTTATTCTTTTTCCCCAGCAAAAGTTAATTGCTTGTTAATAATCGGAAGGTATGCATACATAGCTGTGGAACTCAAGCATGCATTTAAATGCATGATTTCAGGCAAGTTGGAGAGTATATGGCTACACCAGTTATTGTATTTCAAGTAGCTATCTAGTTAATTTGTAACACTGCAGCTCAGAACTAAACATAATCAGCTATAATTTCCAAGCTTAATTTAATATTTTCTGCTTGCCAATTGTATTACATGTATACATTATAGAAATTGCCATTTCACCTTCTGAATGTACATTAAATACATCCTATCTGTCCCAATGAAATTATTATCAGTTTATTACTTATTAATTTTAGAGATGTGTTAAGCACTGCTGAAACATTTGAGGAACACATTTATTTTCATTATTCAGCTTTGTGGACAGAATTATTTTGTATAGTGCTTTATAGTTTATAGCACTCTTTTTATAGATCTATCACCCTGATTCTCAATTAAAAGCCAAATGTAATATTTTGCATATGTTTTGCTGCAGTTCTCATTTCATCCCAGGTAAGCCAGCCGACCCTCCCTCTCCTGGGACCTGACCCGATGCCGTGTTCATTAACTTTCCCTTGGTGTTTGTTTGGATATTCAGATGATGATGAAGTGGATATTGTTCTCATTATCTCTGCCTGGGGATGGGCGGACTACCATCTGCAGCTGCCGTGTAAGTGATCATCTTGGTGCTGACCCACATGCCACCTTTGTAGACATGAGTATTCTGTCTGAGAGATGCCATCTGGTTTTCATGGAAGCTGGTGGAAAAATGGGGTCTATGTTTCACTGCAGAGATGCATGTTCAAAGAAAAAAAATGAACGTTTTCTGTTCCCATTAGGGACAGAGCATCAGCTGTTGTGTTTTCGGCATCAGATTTTCTCTAACTTCTACCTTCATGGCTATTCTGCTTTATCAGGCACATTGAGAAGCCCTCTATACTCTGTGAAGTGAGGCTGGCAAGGAGAAAGGGATGGTAACAACTGCTCCAGCCACGGACCCAGAGTTCTAATATGATTTTTAGCCTAGTACACTGATCATGCACTGTTAGCTTTTTACATGCAGAAAACTCGTTGTTAAAGTTTTGTTTAGAAATAATTTTAAGTGACATAAGAATGACAAGAACTGTCCACATAACTTCAATAAATCCCTCACCCAGTTTCAAAATGGCTAATGTATTGGCACATTTGCTTTATAGGCATGCATCCTGAATCATTTGGGAATTAATTTTTCAAAATTATCCTTTATTTACTCCTAAATACCTCAGTGTGTATTTCTTATGAGCAAGACATTCTTTTACATTACTATAGTGCAATGATCAAGTTCAGCAGAGCTAATGCTACCAGCTAACACATAGTGCATAATTTTAAGACTTAAAATCAATGCTAAAAATTACAAAAATTTGCCACCATACTTTTGTCCTTAATCAAACTGGTAAAAAAAAAAAATTATATAGCTCCTCTTTCTATCTGGCCTTTTATGTAGAAGGAAACTTGACAACTTTTGAATGCCTATTACACTTACACCAGCTTAGTGCCTAGAACAAGAAGGCAGCCGTAGAGAAGCACCGGTGCAGGGCTTGTCACCCAGCCCTATGTAGAGAATTT
The DNA here is from genome assembly GCA_963573935.1 of Arctocebus calabarensis. Lineage (NCBI taxonomy): Eukaryota > Metazoa > Chordata > Mammalia > Primates > Lorisidae > Arctocebus > Arctocebus calabarensis. The sequence continues at coordinate 15,899 of CAUYON010078209.1, read as the reverse complement.
ATTTCTTGCTCACAGAGTGTCTCCCAGATTTGGATGCATGTTCATTTCTTACTCCTCTCCTCTTCTTGGTTCCACATATCTAGTTCCAGACGGTCCTAAATGTTTTTATTTTTATTTTTTTTTCTGCCTTATTCTCTGGTTTCTTTCCCCAGCTCTTACTCAAGCAAGGAAATTTTTTCTTCAAAATTATTTTTTCTTAGTCAGAAATTCACCCCCTCTTTCAATGAGCAAAATCCCATATTTTAGGCGAACAACATCTACTTTTGAAAGTCTAAACCATAACATCATTGATTTTTCCACAAGTCTTTGAAAGGAAATTTATAGAAATAAGCATTATTTGCAGAAGTATCTTTTACACAATCAGTAACTATTCTTCTCTTTTATTAGCAGGTTTATCAATCACAAAGAGGAAAACTGGCACCTGAAAGTTCATAATCAAGAATACTGCAGAACTTGCTCTGGGGTCCATACACTCTGACCTAACTCCAATTTCCATGTGAATTTTCTTCACTTAGTGCATTTAGGTTCATAATTTGTGGTCTGTTTATACCGTTAATGTATTCCCTTGCTTTTGAATTAATCCAGATAAGGTCTTGAAACTGGAAAACATAATAATTTATTCCAAATATTATTTTTTATGTTTTCTTTGCACTGACACAGCTAATCTCAGACTTCAAAAAGAATGTTTTCCTATAAAATGCCTTTTTTAACAAAATGGTGAAACATTAAGATAAAAGACCCCAATTGGCAGAGTAATTAGTTGGTCAACTGCTTTCTATCACATAAATTACTTTTCTGTCAAGTGACAACAAATGTAATTTAAACTGAGATTAATTACGTAATAATTATGCTTAACATAATTGGTTAAATAAAGGAATTTCTTATGAAATGGTAGATTCTTAAATTTATACAAATAAGACCAGATGGTGAACAGCTAGTTTTAATTAAATTAGGTTTGATAATTATAGATGATTAATTTTAGATTTGACTCAGATTACAAAGAATATATTAAGAAAATTATTTTTAGTTTTTTAATAAGATGATAACATATTATGATGATTATAAACCCTGATATCCGGGATCAAATTAATAATCCCTTAGTTTCACTTTGATAAATAAAACCTCAGAAAATGTTACTTAGAAAAAATGGTAGGCTCTCTTTCCTTGGAAGTCTTCAAGATTCAATCAGAATCTTATGTGTTTAAGAGGCTAGGCGGTTTTCTTCATAGACTATAGGGGCAGCAGGGGTTGGGGGATGAATGAAATGATTGCCTAAAGCCACTAATGTAGAATTAGGCATGCTATATGTATCAGATCACAAAAATGACTTCTGAAAAGGAAGTAACAAGCCCATAAAAGTGCATATTGTGGAGAAAGGGTTTTACTTCACTTTCTTTTTATTCAGAAGATATTTTCACAAGGTTTATCATATGAACCCTGGGACAAGTTGTCTGCAAATTGCTCCTAACCACAGGAGCCACGTGTCACTCATCTGTGAAAGTCTGAATCTAATCTAAAAGTGCAAAAAGATAAGCTTGGCTCCCTGAGGGGCCTGCCCCACACGGGTGGAAGTCATCTTCCTTCTACAGCCATGGCTTTTGATGGTGTTTGTTTGTTGACTCATTCAGTTACTCATTCATCAAATATTTATCATGTGCAAAGCTCTGCATTAGTGATAAGATTTTATTAGGCAATTGCTTTCAAAATAAAAAACGATTTAATGCAAGAGCTCGATTCCCATGTCTTGATTGTCTCTGGGCATCCAGCAACACGTCTTCAGCTGCTTCTTTTCTCTAACAGTAACACAAAGCCTCAGTCTAGCTCAGAATTGACCTCATGATGGAATAGTCTGAATGTTTAAGTGGCACAATCAGGAGAACAGTTGCTGAGATGAGTTCTCCAAATGGAAGGAGACACATAGAATCACACACATACAATCCTGCATGGGAGCAGATGGGGTCAGGCCATCTGGCTGTTCTAGGGTAGTTTCCTGGGGAGGTGCTAAGGTGGAAGATGGGAAATTGAACCCTGTTTTGCTGACTTTTGCAGGCCTGATCTTGGCTGCAGCACAAAGTAACTTTAGAAATTATACTGGCAGTATTAACTGACCCGAAACTTGATGCCTAAAGCCAACTAGGATGGCCTTTTCATTTTGGGGTAGACCCACCAAACCTGCCAGATGACAGACAAGAGTGGTCCTAACGTGTAGCCAAAGTCTTAGACAATTGACCTAAGACGTATTTTGGTAATAATGCTTTCAAGGGTATGAAATTAGAGTAAGGGAGTTGTATTTCTTTCCTTTTAAATTTTTCTTTATTTTTATAGATAGGGTCTTGCTCCAATGCGGTGACTATTCACAGGCAAGAGCACCAGCCTGGAACTCCTGAGCTGAGAGAGCCTCTTGCCTCAGCCTCCTGAATAGCTGGGATTACAGAAGCACACCGCTGTGCTTGGCTTGGAGAGTAGGAGTTCTCAAAGATTGTTTATAATTTTACACTTTTTGTATTATGGAAAATTCATAAGACATCAAGAGGTAGAAAGGAGAAATAATAACTTTCTACCCTACTACCCAGCAATAACCACTATTAACATTTTTGGGGAACATCCTATTAAATATTTTTCTATGAATATTTATTTTTATTTTACAAAGGAGAAGGATGATTATGTATATGCTATTTTGTAACCCAATTTTTTCATTGAATGTGTTGTGATCATTTTTCTGTGTTAGGATATATACTTTGGAACAATCACCTTGACAGAAGGAAGCACAGTAACGTATAATGGACCCTTACTTTATTTAGTCAATCCCTTAGTTTTAGACAGTGAGTAAAGACTGTTAATTTTCTTGGTAAACTCCCACAGACCTCTGTTGCTTACTTTCTGTCCAGAGAGCTATTCTTCTGGAATGGGACCACTCTCTGGGCAGCATTCATGTAAGTATCCAATCTATACTAAATGTTTCTCCTCTGCATTCATTTCTATATACATGCTTTCAATTATCAAGTGATTATAATCTATTTCAATGAAGTAAATTTTAGGTTAGTTACCTCCTGGTGACATAAAACAAACAAACAAAACCCAGTACCTTAATTTAATCAGTAAACAGCATTAAAACCACATGGAACACTGGATTAGTACAGAAAAGACATCTTTGGTCAGTTGTTTAAAGCTTTAGGTGTATGTTAGAACCAGCCTGGAGGGTTTTAAAGATCTTAGTTTCTAGACCCTGCAATTAAACCAGGGTCTCTGGCTCGGGGCTCTCGGTCTCACTGGGTACTGTCATGTGCAGCCAATATGGGGATCCACTCATTCTATATTGACTCTCCCGCTCTTTCTTGAAGTAAAAGTTTCTTTTGATTTCCCTGAAACTTTGAGTCAAACAACAATGGAAACAGAGGACTGACCTGGAGTGGAAATTAGCAGATGGAGAGGGAGTCCAAGAGGGTATGCAGGCAGAAGCTCGACGTGTGGTGGGGCAGAAGCTGGCCCTGAGACCAGTGGGGTAGTCTTCCTGCCATGCAGAAGGGCCAAGCTTTGCTCTTAACAGTACACCTGCAATGGTAGTGACAGCCACTGGGATAGCGGGGGCATGGAACACCCACGTCAGCTCTCTGAGACTGGTGCTATCGTCACCCATAGGCAGTAGAGGAGAAGAGAAATGTACGCACATGTGGTCTGGTGTCTGTTTGCTGCCCAAGCTCAGCCTCCTAAAGCTGAGTCACTACTAATAAGATATTTAGCATAGATTCACATCTATGCTGAGAAGAATAGATAAAATTATTAACAAAACTCCTATTTTAGAAAAGTGTTTGGCACTCATCAAAATAATAGAATAGTGGTGCTCAACTAGGGGTGATATCGTCCCCCCACCAGGGGACATTTAGCAATATCCAAAGACATTTTTCAGATGTCACAATGGGAGGGGAAGGGATTACTACTGGCATTAGTGGGTAGAGGCCAAGGTGCTGCTAAACATCCTACGGGACACTCCCTACAAAAAAGAATTGTTTGGCCCCAAATGTCAATAGTATTGTGGTTGAGAGATTTTGCAGTGGAGATTGGCTATTTAGCTACTTGAATACGAAGAAAGTAACACTCAGAAAGACTGAGCTATTTTATTTAAGGCCACACAGCTAGAGGAGCAAAGACTTGGACCCAAATGGGAAAACCCAAACTCATCTTTATCATGCTATGAAGATGCAGTCTATGGATGTAGGACTTAACTTCACTTTCTAAAGTGTGAACCTGTCTTACCCTTGTCCCTAGATTTTAAGGTGAGATAAGGGCAACTGGCTATTGAGCTACCGATGACAGTAGGTGTGTGTTTAAGCAGTTGTATGTGCATTTATTTGTACGTGTGACAGAAGGGGAGGGATGCTGTATTGAAAATGTTGATAATAGTCACTAACTCTGATGGCCATCACCTCTCGCCCTTATGCCTTTATCAAAGGAGGGAAAAAAACCTAAAAAAGAGAGACATGAAGAATGATCTAAAAGCATCATAGGTTGTTCAGGGTTGCCTTCGAAAATGTAGGGTTGTACCAAACTTCCCCCTTCCCTGCAACAAACCCACCATTATATGTCCATTATATATTTACTAATAAGACAAAGTATGCTCTTGTGGATTTAACAACAGTATATATTTCATTCTAAGTGATTTCATTCATCCTCCTGAAATTGAGTAGACAGAGCTATAATGAATAGGCTGATACATTACAGCAGGTCTCCACAGTTCACACAATTTAAAAGCCAGTGAAATTAATAAAAAGTACATCAAAGTGTGCTTTCTCAAACTATTAGAGGAATGGAAAATTGCATAACACCTAGAATAGAGACTGCAATAAGACAGCCCCAAGTGACAGACTTCACTTCGCAAGTTTACATTCACCTCTGAGTGCCCATTATGGACGTTAACGAATCCCTCCTAAAGCATCATTTTCACCAGAGGTTACCTGGAGCAGCACTTAGGCTGAGACACAGGCAGAGAGCTGGCCCTGTCCTGCTTCAGGTCCACGGCCCTTTTGTGTGGTGCTCATACTACAAGCTCCTTCTCCATTATGCATCTCCTAGTGCAGATCTAATTCTTCACCTGCCTTTCTCTGTGTTGAAAGCTATAGTCTCCCCATGCCCATTTTTCAGCCATATCAGCAATGTAAATCAGCACATCTTGGATTGATTTTCTTTGTGAGCCAGGAGCCATTTGTGGTATTTCTGCCTGGGAGAGTAATTTGAGCTGTTTCATTGTAGAGTTTTTCAGAGGCTATTTTAATTTCCATACCATAGGTATTCCTTCTTTCACTTGTCCCAGATCACAATCTGTTTCTGTAGAGAATTGATTCTGCATGTGATAATAGCCTCACTTACAGTATACTCTGCAGTTTCCAAATGCCAGACTTCATAAGTATAAAATGCATGTACAGCACGGACAGTTTTCAACACTTCTGGAAGAGACATAATGCTTTAACGCAGGAAAACAAATCACCAGTCTGGTAATGGAAAATTGAGAACACAATGATCATTGCCTTTTCATCATAAAAAAATAAATGAAATACAACAATGACACTGCATTGCGAATGCTCTATGCCTCATAAATATAAAAAGAAAACCTTATGTAAACTTAAATGGGATATTGTCATGGAATACTGGGCTTTTAACATATTAAAAATTGTTATCAGTTACAAAGTATTAAACTAATATTTGATTTCTCCCTATCCTATATCAAAAGTAAAATTAAAACATATTAGTTTATCAAAACAATACAAGCAGCCTTCTTTTTGTTTTTGTTTATTGTTTCAGGTCAATTGAGGGTACAAAGAATTAGATTAGTTTTTGCATTTGTTACGTAAAGTCCCTCTTAGAATTGTGTCCCACCCTCAACATGTGTGCTATATAACCTAACATTGTGCTGGTTAAGTGGGAGCACACCCATCCCCCTCCTCCCCTCTCTCCACTTTCTTGTTCACCCATCCCCCACCTTGGATTGATTTGAATTTTTCTCTTACGCAGGTGTGTATTAGATCGTCTACTGACTTCATATTAGAATTTAGTGCATTGGATTCTTGCTTCTCCCTTCTTGTGATATTTTACTAAGAAGAATGTGTTCCAACTCCCTCCAGGTTAATGCAAAAATTATGAAATTTCCAACTTTTGGATGACTGAGCAGTACTCCATGGCATACATATACTACAGCTTGTTAATTCATTCCTGAGCTGGTGGGTATTTAGGCTGTTTCCACATTTTGGCAATTGTAAATTGAGCTACAATAAACAGTTTAGTGCAAATATTCTTATGATTAAATGATTTTTTTTTCTTCTGGGTAGATGCCTGGTAATGAGATACAGGATCAAATGGGAAGTCTAATTTGAGTTCTTTGAGGATTCTCCATACTTCCTTCCAAAAAGGCTGTATTAGTTTGCAGTTTCACCAGCAGGGTAAAAGTGTTCCCTTCTCTGCACAACCACACCAGCATCTGTAGCTTTGAGACTCTGTGATATGGGTCATCCCCACTGGGGGTAGGTGATATCTCAGGGTAGTTTTGATTCGCATTTCTGTAATGATTCTCTAAGAATGTTTTCTTATGTTTGTTAGCCATTCATCTGTCTTCTTTAGAAAAGGTTCTCTTCATATCTCTTGCCCAGTGATATTTGGGATGGTTGGGTCTTTTTTTGTTAATTAATTTGAGTTCTCTATAGATCCTAGTTATCAAATTTTTGTCTGATTAATAATATGCAAATATCTTTTCCCATTCTGAAGATTGTCTGTTAGCTTTGGTTGTTGTTTCCTTACCTGTACAGAAGTTTTTCAGTATAATTAAATACCAAATGTTTGTTTTTGTTGTTCTTACAATTGCCATGGAAGTCTTCTTCATAAAATCTTTCCCCAGGCTGATATCTTCAAGAGTTTTTCCCACACTTTCTTCAAGGATTTTTGTTTCATGCCTTAGATTTAAATCTTTTATCCCTCTTGAATCAATTTTTGTAAGTGGTGAGAGGTGTGGGTCCAGTTTCATTCTTTTAGATGTGGTTATCCAGTTCTCCCAATACCACTTATTGAGTAGGGATTCTTTTCCCCAGTGTATGTTCTTGTTTGGTTTCTCAAAGATCAAGTGCCTGTAAGATGTTAGTTTCATCTCATGGTTTTGTATTTGGTTCCAAATGTCAATGTCTCTATTTTTGTGCCAATACCATGCTGTTTTGATCACTATGGCCTTGTAGTATAGCCAAAAGTATGGTAAGGTGATACTCCTTGTTTTGTTTTTCTTACTAAGAATGGCCTTGGCTATACAGGGTTTCATCTGGTTCTATACAAAATGAAGAATTATTTTTTCCAAATCTTGAAAGTATGATGTTAGTATTTTAATAGAGATTGCATTGAATCTGTAGATTGCTTTGGGTAATATAAACATTTTTCACAATGTTGATTCTTCCCAGCCATGAGCATGGTATTTTTTTCCATTTGTTAATACCTTCTGCTATCTTTTCTTGGAGTTTCATAATTTTCTTTGTAGAGATCCTTCACCTGTTTTGTTAGGTATATTCCTAGGTATTGCTTTTTTTTTCCTTTTGCTTTTCTTTTCTTTCTTTCTTTCTTTTTTTTTTTTTTGAAGCTACTATGAAGGGAATTGTGTCCTTGATTAGCTTCTCATCTTGTGTGTTATTGGCGTATACAAAGGCTACTGATTTGTAGACATTGATTTTATATCCTGAGACATTGCTGTATTTTTTTATCACTTCCAGAAGTTTTGTGGTTGAGTCTTTGGAGCTCCCTAAGTACAAGATCTGATCTTCAGTAAAGAGTGAGAGTTTCACCTCTTCTGCACTCATTTGGATGCCCTTTATTTCTTTCTCTTGCTTGATTGTATTAGCTAGAACTTCCAGCACTATGTTGAATAGTAACGGCGATATAGGACAACTTTGTCTGGTTCCAGTTCTAAGTGAAAAAGCTTTCAGTTTTACTCCATTCAATATGATATTATCTGTTAGTCTGTCATGGATGGCTTTGATCAAATTAAGAAATGTGCCACCTATGCCTATATTTGTAAGTGTTCTAATTAGAAAAGAATGCTGAATTTTATTGAATGCAGTTTCTACATGTATAGAGAAGATAACATGGTCTTTGTTTTTGCTTCTGTTGATATGGTGAATTACATTTATGGACTTGCATTTATTAACCCAGCCTTGTATCCCTGGGATGAAACCAACATGATTGTGATGAATGATTTTTTTAATGTGTAGTTATAATCTATTGGTTAGGATTTTACTGAGAATTTTTGCATCTATATTCATTAGTGAAATTGGTCTGAAATTCTTTTTAGTTGGGTCTTTTCCTGGTTTTGGTATCAGTGTGGTGTTTGCTTCATAAAATATGTTGGGGAAAGATTCCTTCCTTCTCAATTTTTTGAAATAGTTTCTGCAGTATGGGTATAAGCTCTTCCTTGAATGTTTGATAGAATGCAGGTATGAAGCCATTTGACCAGGGCATTTATTTGTTGGGAGATTTTTTTATTATTTCTTCAATTTCAGTTCTTGAAATCAGTCTGTTCAAGAGATCTACTTCTTCTTGATTAAGTCTAGGGAGAGGGTGTGATTCCAGGTCTTGATCCATATCCTCCACATTGTCAAATTTCTGGGCGTAGAGTTTCTGGTAGTACTCAGAGATGATCTGTTGTCTCTCTGTGGCATCTGTTGTTATTTTCCCTTTATCATTTCTGATTGAAGTTATTAGAGATTTTACTTTTCTGTTTCTAGTTAATGTGGCCAAAGGTTTATCAATTTTATTTACTTTTTCAAAAAGCTAACTTTTTTTTGTTAATTTTCTGAATAATTCTTTTGTTTTCAGTTTCATTCTTCTCTGATTTAATTTTATTTATTTCTTTTCTTCTGCTGGGTGTGGGATCAGATTGTTCTTCTTTTTCCAATTCCATAAGATGGTATATGAGTTTATTGATGCATTCTCTTTATGTTTTTCAAATGTAGGCATCTAATGTGATAAATTTCCCTCTTAAGACTGCTTTTGCTATATCCCACAGGTTTTGGTAACTTGTGTCTTCAATGTTGTTATATTTGAGGAATTCAAGGATTTCCTCTTTTATCTTTTCCTAAACCCAACTGTCATTCAACATAAGGTTATTTAATTAACAAGTCTTTGTGTGGGGATGAATGCTTTATTGGAGTTGAGTTCTACATTTATTACCTCTTTTAATTTTGAGGAGGTTTGATTTGTATCCTACAATGTGGTCAGTTTTGGAGTATGTATGATGGGCTGACAAGAAAAATATATGTTCTTTAGCTTTCGGATGCTATGTTCTATAAATGTTTGTTAATCCCATTTGTTCTAGGGTCACATTTCATTTAGTTTCTATTTAGGATCTGTTCAGTTCTGCCAGAGGGGTGTTAAAGTCCCCAACTATTATGGTGTTATGATATATCATATTGCTCAGATACATCAAGATCTGTTTCATAAATCTGGGAGCATTTAAGTTGGTGAATTCAGTACACTGACATTTATTGAGAGAATTGATAAGTGTCGTGGAGTTCTATTCATCTTATTTTGTAAAAGTCCATTGTGTAGTTTTATCCTTTCCACCAGTTTAGAAGCTAAGTTTTGACCTTTAGCTTATGGATGTTCACTTTTCTGGTGGTCTACTGTGATAATTAGTGTTGAGAATAGGTCTAAGTATTTCCTATAGTGCTGGTCTTATTGTGGCAAATTTTCTCAGTGTTTGTATATCCACAAATGATTTGATCAATTGTTAAGCATCAATTTTGAAGCTTAGTTTAGCAGGATACAGAATTCTGGGTTGAAATATTCTGTTTTGTTTCAGAATATTGAAGGTGGATGACTATGCTTTTGTAGCTTGGAAGGTTTCAGTTGAAAAGTCTGCTGTCATCCTAATGGCTCTGCCTCTGTAGGTCAGTCAGTTGGCACTTACTCCTAGCTATTTGCAGAATTTTTTTCTTTCTTCTTCACTTAGGACAGGTTCATTACAATGTGTCTTGGAGAGGTTCTCTTTGAGTGGAGATGATCTGGAAGTTTGATATCCATCTGAAAGGAGTGTCAGGGGTCTTTAGTGAAACTTGGGAAGTTTCCATTTATGACAGTCTCTAGTAGAGACTTTCTATTCCTTTCGGACAATCTTCTTCCCCTTCGGGAATCTCTATTAGTCATATATTTGAATGCTTCATGCAGTCTCATAGTTCTCTAAGCGCCTGTTCTGCTTTCCTTCTAGTCTTTTCTTCCTCTTGACTACCTGGATTAACTTAAAAACTTTATTCTCTAGCTCTGAGGTTCTTTCTTCTCCATGGACTAAGCTATTTTTGATATTTCCTACTGCATCTTTACATTTCCTGATTGTCACCTTCATTTCCTTAAGTTCCACCATATCCTTTCCATATTCCATCTATCTCTTGTTGACTTTTGGTTCTGTCATTCTATTTTCTTGTCCATTCCTTTCATTGGTCATGCATTGGTCATTCTATTTTCTTGTCCATTCCTTTCATTGCCTTTATCATCCATATTTTAAATTCCCTTTCTGTCAAGTCCAGTAATTCTTTACAGCTATTCTGCAGTAGCTGCCTCATGATTCCTTAGGCGAGTTCCTCTGTCTTGGTTTTTCATGTTGGTTCCTCCTCCTGTATTCTTTCTTTTTGTTCACCTTCTTGTCTGCCTTTTTCCTTCTCACTGCCTCCTTTGTTTCAAACAGAAGTCCTTACTGTTGATGACAGTATGTTCCAATATGTTGCCAGAACACCAAGTGACTCTCTGTTTTTTTTAGGAGACAGAGACCATAGCCAGCAACCTCTATTGTCCTTATTCCAAACTTAGTTGCCTTCAATTATTGACTGATTGTTTCCTCAGCAGTCAGATCCTGCCAGGTTGGGATATTAAAGTTCACAAAAATCCTTCAGAGGCAGGTCTCACCATGCACCCTCATTCCAGTTCCATGGGATATGGGAGTCCTTCATCCTATCCCAAGAGTGGAGTTCTGATCCCAGCAGGTGAAATTAAGATGGCCATGCTTTAGGTCCCTCTTATGATCTTCTCACAACCTTCTCATAATGGCAGCCCCTGGCTGAGACCTTCTCAGTATGGCTGCCTCGCCAGCCACCAAACCTATGGCAAATCCACTCAACCAGCATTTAAATCTTGTTGCTATATTCTGTTTGAGTCCGCCTACTCTTCCAAGCTTTCCACTCAATGCACAGCTTCCCCCAACAACTGAAAACCCCGAAAGTGCTTTCACCCATCCTGGGCCTCTGTGGGAGACCAGCTGAGCCCAAGCAGTAGCAATCACTTGCCCAATTCATCAGATGTCCACCACTCCAGATCATATACTGTATCCAGCTCACCACCTCCTCACTGTGCTCTCTGAGCCATGACTCTGGGTAAGGTCCCTTTTCCAGGTATTGCTGGGTTCTCTCTTTTTCCCTAGTCATCCTAGGAGAACTTTGCTGACCTATCCTTCTGGTCCACCATCTTGCTCTGCGCCCTTCCCCAGTTTTTAAATAATACTTAATTTTTTTCAGTGAACTATTTTTTTAATGCAATAAAGATTACACAGTTAAACAAAAAGATTGAGAAGGAGCCTTGTGTAAAACAAAAACTTGATCTACAAATAATTACCCGTTAACTAATCCTGAGAGTTGGGGTACTATTCCTTTGTTAGTGTTGGCTACTTTTTTTTTTTTTTTTTGGATGTAAGTGATTTTCTTTCTTTTTTTTTTTTTTTTCTTTTTTTTTAGTGACAGAGTCTCACTGTGTTGCCCTTGGTTGAGTGCTTTGGTGTCACAACTTACAGCAACCTATAGCTCTTGCTTCCTCATCCCAAGTGGCTGGGACTACAGGCGCCCGCCACAACACCCAGCTATTTTTTTGTTGCAGTTTGGCCAGGGCAGGGTTCAAACCTACCATCCTCAGTATATGGAGACAGTGCCCTACTCACTGAGCCACAGGTGCCGCCCATAGGTGATTTTATTAAAGATGAAAATTTAATGTTGGAATCGGTTTTGTTGTGTACATGGCACCACTTTTCAGACAGTTGCTGTTGGTTGGCTCAGGAGCTTTTATTCTTTCTACGCCACCCCTACCCCCACTCCCAGCCAGCCAGCAAGTATCTCCTGAGAGCAACATTGCCCAGCTGACTAAGTCCAAGTAAGTAAGAATCACATGGAGGTGGTAGTTAAAACTATTGACCCAAAATATTATGCTCTGACACTTCTCTGTGTGTGTTTGTGAATGTGGAACCCTAACTCACCATCAAGCCTATGACTACACACATCTCTGCAGACACTACAATGATTTTTTCCTCAATTTGATAAAATTTAGATTGCTATATTCTGGACGTGTTGAGCATAACAATTTTTGTATTTTATCTTGGGAGAGTGCATGTTTAGATTTTAATGTGTTTCTTGTTTTGTTTGTTGTTTAAGCAAAAGCAAAAACCTACTCTTGTCAATGTGTCATTTGTTTAAATTTTTATGTGCCTAGAAAATATTTATTCAGTGCTATGTTAGTATTAAAACATCAGAAACACCAGAGTAAAAATACTTAGGCTTTCCTCTTTTAGACGTTGATTTTCAGTAAGAGAAAAAGCTGTCTTTAGAACATAGAATTTAGGAAAATGAAGAAAAGAAGTGACATAAGGAAGTTAGTGTGGGCTGAGAACACTCAAGGTCATTTGGGCCCATGCTATGAAGTGGTGGAAGTTAAAGAGTTGACCTGTCTTTGAAGTTTTAAAAACAAAAAAAGCAGAATGAATACAGGAGGCGCCTTTCATATCTGCCACAGAGTTCATTTCAGATTTTTTTACATCTTTATAATAATATATTAGAAAGAGATCAAAGTTGAAATTATTAGTAAATAATGAAATTTAGTTAATAAGTTATTAAATGTCACCTCCAAATTACCACAAATTGAAATACAGAGTTAAAAAAAAAAAAGAAAAGGTATACTATATATACAGTGGGATTATATGACTCTCCAGACCCCTATTTCTGCAAACAGCTCTGTAAATACTCTCAAAACCTCCTACCAGGACATCTCTCAAACAAAATATGGCTGAACACAGCTGAACTACCTAAACCCGGCTTTAGTGTCTACATTGACTGTCTGGAATTTATTAGGAAGTAGAAATGCCACCAAAATGGAAATTGCACACAGGAAAAAATCCCACCATGCTTTTATCCAGCTAGGCTGGAAATGATGTAATAAATGCACCATAATTTATGTACATTAAAGTATGGGCAATTCTTCCAAGGAGTGACAAGTGCAGAATTCTAGTGGGAAAAAATAGGGCACATCAAAGACATCTGACCAGCTGCCAACCACCATTAATTTCTTCATGACCTTTTCAATATATAGACACCAAAGAAGGCTTGTCATTTTATTCCATCCCTCAAAGGAATACATTCTTATTTGTGAAGCTAGGAGAGAATATAACATTGTACCCTATTTGACATGCAACATACACAGAGAGTATAGAAACTTTGAGACTTCATTCTTAAAAAATGAGGACGTTGATGAGCCAACAGCCGGGCACCTCAAGGATAATGATTTATCCTTGTGGGATCTGCATCCATCCTCTGTGGTCAGCAACCCACATCACAAAAACCATGGCCTGTGATACTCACCAACTTGCTACTGAGGAGAGATTTCAAAAGGATGGCACTGAATTCTTTCAGATGTGGAGGCATGAGAGAAGCCTTCAGAATGAATAAGTATCACACCAAAAGAAAACATTTGCGTCATTGTCTGGAAAACCTAGGAGTTATTGGTCGTAGCTACCACTGAATTATAGCATTCCGTGTACTAACTTTGTTAAGTGGTAAACCTTTCCATCGTAAAGCCACTTAGCATGCTTCAAATTCATAGCTTGATAGGTTTCCCTGGAAAGCTTCCCTTAAAGATATTTCCTTCTTTGGGGTTCTACAATTCTATATCTTACACACCTCAGCAATAAAACACATATGTTTCTTATTACTGCTTTTATAATGAATAACCAATACTTCCTGAACATTATTTCAACAAAATATAAATCAAAATATTTCTGTTTACCTGGGCATGAATTGAAGAAGTCTTTCAAATAATAATTTGAAGTTTACTCAGATAACAGCATAGCTATTTTATTGTCTTTCCCACTGCAACACCAGTAGATACTTATGAAGAGAGTATTCACAAGAGGGAAAACGAGAGGGAGAGGATCAATGGTTTTGCTATCTGAAAACAAACAAATGGCCAACGAGCTCATGACAAAGCGTTCAGCCACTAATTGTCAGGAAAACGCAAAGTCAAACCACAAAGTCACTTCATGCCTGGTAAAATAGCAATTATCAAAGAGGTAAAGATATGTTGCCATGGACATGGAGAAAGGGAACCCTTGTACACTGTTGACAGAAATGTAACTTATTACAACCATTACGGCAAACAGTTCGGAGGAGCCTCGAAAAACTAAAACCAGGATTAGCACACAATCCAGGAATGTCATGTCTGGGTCTATATCTGGAGGCAGTGGATTGAAGTAGCAAGACGGAGAGGTCTCTGCACCCCACACTCACCACTCGTCACCAACAACAGCACGAACATGGACGCAACCCACGTGTCCACTGACAGACAAATGGGCAAAGAAACATGGCATAAATATACAACTCAGCCGTGAAAAAGAAGAAAACTCTTTCTTAATTTAATTTAATCTTAGTTTTTAAAATTTAATTCATTTGCAACAGCATGGCTGAATCTGGAGGACATTCTGCTGAAAGAAATAGGGCAGGCACTGAAAGACAGGTCACACGCCCTCCCGCTCCAGTGGGACCACGAAAGTCAGTGGGCCAGAGGCTAGAACAGGTGAGACAGCACAGAAAATGTTGGTCAGAGGGCACAGAGGTTCAGTCAGACAGGAGGCATAAGTTTTTGAGGTCAATTGCACAGCCTGGTGACCATACCTAATAATAATGTCTTGTCTATTTCACAATTGCTAAGAGTAGATTTTAAATATTCTCACTACACAAAAATGACAAGTAAGTGAAGCGATGAACATGTTAATTAGTTTCATATGGCCATTGCACAACACACAGACATCTCAAAACACTACATTGTGTGCATACCCCATAAACGCATGTGATTATTATCTCCAATTTAAAATAAACATTTACACAAAGTTTTGGGGGGGTAGTTCTATTGAGTTATTTGAGTAAGTTCCCTAGAGGTTGAGTTATAAATGCTAATAAATTGAAATAAATAAGAAAAAATAAAGAGTTCACAGCACCGTGAAGAAGCACCAATGTTAATATAACTGTCATCTGCATAATGTAGTGACCCCCGCCCCCCATCACTATTGTCCGATCACGAACAGGTTTTTCATCACCCGGAAACTTCACAGTCAGGCAGAGCAGAGCTACATGCAGACCTAGTTCAGAGCCACCAGCTCCTCTGGCCTTGAAAACTGAATTTCTCCATTTCCGAAAAGGCTCCAAAACCTCTAAGACCTTGTAAAAAGGTTATGAGGATAAATAATTCTCTCCTTTTCTCTTCATTTGGAGAATAGCGCAGATTCAGAACAAGCAGCCTCCTCCTGAGACTCCCTAAACAAATGGACTTTGGGTCTGCAGAGGGGAGACTAGGTGTCGGGATCTGTGACCATCCTTCCATGTCCCAGAGAGGCTGTAGAGCCAGCCTGCAGAGCCGACCCACTCACAGTGCAGACCCACTCAGCGCAGACCCACTCACAGCGCAGACCCACTCAGTGCAGACCCACTCACAGTGCTCACCCACTCAGCACAGACCCACTCACAGCACAGACCCACTCAGTGCAGACCCACTCACAGTGCTCACCCACTCAGCACAGACCCACTCACAGCACAGACCCACTCAGTGCAGACCCACTCACAGTGCTCACCCACTCAGCA